>JANHGL010017076.1:132427-150066 GCA_024611195.1 Ceyx melanurus
CCTTTCATCTTTTTTTTCCCTTCTCAGCTTTTCCACTTCCCCCAAAAACACCCCCAAACAAACAAAAAACCAAAACAACACCCCCCCCCCCCCCCCCAAAAAAACAACCCACACAACACACTGTGTAGTGTGATGCAAAGGACAAACAGGAGTTCTCTCGTGTCATTCCACTTTATTTTCCCAAGATAATATGTGCTGCCATGATTCAGGGCTACAGCAGAGGCAAGGTGAAGCCAGGGTGTGCAAAACCCTTCTTCCTCAGCCTAAACCATCAATTGCTCAGAAACCTTAGGAATCTAGGATTAGGAAAGGAGCTGAATTCCTGCCTGAAATAGCATTTTCAAGCCACTACCTCTTTAGGATAGTAACAGTGTCATTACAACAGCCTTAGGCACTTCAGCAAGAGCCCAGCTTGTTCCTAGATGCTGTAGGTGCTGCAGTTGTCAGCACTAGTGTTTCCTGAGCAGCAGAGCTCCCAGTTTACCACCTACAGGGGTGAAGAGATGAGGGGAGCTCAGAATAAGCAACAGGATTCAGCAGGTGCCTACAGCTTATTGAAAGAACTTGAACTCTCACTTGGCTGCAGCAGTGACCAGGATGATGAATCCAGGATCCTGCAGGTCTGAGGGTTGGTGATGGTGGAGGGAGCAGGACTGTGCTGGGATAACAGCATGCAGCATATCCAGGAAAACAGGAGGCTTTAGGAAAGGTGGGAGGTGTCTCCAGTGTCTGCTGTCCTGGACAAGACCACATGTAAGGGCAGTTGGTGCCATGACCTCAGCAGAGCTGAAGGGAGCTCTGTTTCCATTGCCCTTGCTCTCACTATAGCATTGTGTATTTCTAATGACCTCACAAGTGTGTGGCTGCTGAAAAAGCAAACCCAAGCTGCTGCTGGCAGCACTGTAAGCTTGCCTGCCGCAGGGGATGTGGAGCCTGGATAGATCCAGTACAGGTGAGAGAAGCTGCTCAGTAAAATGGAGCCCTCTCAATATAAAACCCCCTCTGGTTTCTCTATGAAAAAGCTCCTAAAGTCCTGTGGTTGAAATGAACTGGTAATCTGGGCAGTGTCAGGGGTCTTGCCTTCAATTGACACAAACAGGAGGGGGGCTGCAGGGGGGAAATTGTCTCCTGAATGCAGGGCACTGCTGGGAGGTGAAACGTGGATGAAAGTTCTCACTGGTGAGGGCTGAGCATTGAAGCCCTAGAGGGAAACAAGCTCAATGCAATTCCCTTCTCTAATTTGAATACCCATGGATAGGATTAAAGGAATAATCAGTAAACAGTAGCATTTAAATTCAGTGACAGAATCTCCTGGTTTTGTTTTTGCACACTGTAAAAGATTTGCTCCTGTGCAGGACACCATACAGTGCTAACTGCAAACAACTAAAACCATCCTGAAATTACACTACAAAGAATTAATTACCATTTGAAGGTAAAAAAAGTCTAGAATTCTAATTGCTGTACTCCTTACTGAACCTTCTCTGTTCAGAACTTCCCAGCAATTCTTAAAGCATATTGTTATTTATACTGTGACTTGTGCCAAGCTCCCCCCTGCCACACACCTAGCATCCTATTCTCACATTTAGAAGATACTTTTACAGCCCAATCCTTGTATTCCTGACAGGTTTATGTGCTGTTCTTTAGGACCTCACTGTCCCTCCTCCTTACAAAATGATGACACATGAAGGTGGTTTTAATTTTAAGTAGTTGGTGCATCTTAAGAAACATTGAAAAAGATACATGTTGAAAATTAATCTGAATAATGGAAGTTACAGGGGCTAGAGCAGATCAAAGAGTTTCATGGGCCACAGAGAGACTGAATTTCTTTCTTTCATCTCCAGTGGGAATGCTTTTAGTTTCCAATAAAATTAATGACCAGGTTCTGTCATAGTCCTGAGCAATCCCAGTGAGATTGCAGTTACTTAGCAGGCATCAATGAAAAGGCTCTTAGCAAATATTCCTCAGTGCACAATCCTGTCAGTGCAGGGGATCCAAAGTACCAGCTTTTCAAAAGACAAAGTTTGTCACTTATTTTATCACTATTGATGAGTCTTTGTAGCTGCAGGTTTCACTCCTCCACTCACTTAAGGCCGTGGGGCTGGGTGAATGGAAGGATAATTAATCAGTTTTAATTGCAAATGCCAGGATTGCCAGCTAGGATTTACAGCACTTGTTCAGCACGTTTCAAAGTGTTCCACAGAGAGAGGAGAGAAGGATTGTCTTCACTGGGCAGATGGAGGTAGAGGGAGGGAAATCCTGTGCAGAGGCACCAGCAAAGCCTGGAGAGCTGCTCAGCACCAGTGTCTAATGCAGGTCCCCTCTTCTCTTGCCAGGGCTGCTGCAGGTGGAGCTGAGGAGCAGGAAGACCTGCTTCTGGAGGCACCAGAAGGGAAAGCCAGACTCCTACCTGTCCACCATAGAAGCCATTTATTATTTCCTTGTGGACTACCATCAGGAGGTGTTGAAGGAGAGCTACAAAGGACAATATGATAATCTGCTTTTTTTCTTTTCCTTTATGTACAGATTGATTAAAAATGCAAAGAGTGCAGGGAAGGAGTAGAATGGCTGGCTGTGGTAAGGCTGCTTGCCTTGTTTCTCCTGTGAAGTGCCCAGACAGCCCTGTGTGTCCCTGCAGCCTGCCCACAGCCTGTGCCCTCAGCACTGGCTGCAGGGCTCATCTGCTGCACACGTGAGGGTGCAGGACCACTCAGGTGAGCAGGCTGATGAGAATTACCTGTTTCAGCACAGTTCTGCTGTGCTCATGGTTGGGTTTGAACCCACAGCCCTGCTGTGCTCCCTCCAGGGAGGGTTTCCCAGGCTGGGCACAGGAGCTTTTTCTCCTTGTGCCTTCAGGAGTGATCTCTAACTGGGAGGGAATCAGCATTCTAGCCATTTATTATGATTAACACTGTGTTTCAGGTGCTTTGTGTTTTATCCCATAATGCTGATTTCACATCAAAAGCTTTCTAAAATTATTAGGATGGTAATTAATAGGGTGGAGTCACCAGTACAAAATGAAAGCCCATATTAATGAAGTACAGAATATAAATGATGTACTTGCAAGACTAATTCTGGCAGATTGTGATACTAATGGCAAAGAGTGGTTGGTCTCTTTAAACCTCATTCTGCAGCTCATGATTTCTGTAGGACTGTTCACATACCATTATAGTTAGAATATTCTCCATTTCTTGGATAATTTTAGACTTCTTCAAACCTTAGTTACGTGTTAATTATTAGATAATGTTATTATTATTTGAGGGAACACTGACTTAAAATGTAGATGCCACACAGTTGTGCAGCAGAAAGGGCTCATTGCACTGCAGGAGTTGTCTGATAATGTCTTGGGTCCTACAAAGTAATTTTCAGAGTCAAAAAGTAGGGGAGATGGTTATTTCTGACAAGACTTCCTTCAGGGAGGCAGACTGTGAATCTGCTGGCTGTTTTCTTTTGCAGCAATAGTGCAAATTTATCATTCTAGTTCTGCCAGAAAAATTCACCTTGGTAAAATTTAGTCTTAAGGTAGAAAAAAAAAAGTTTTATTAAAGGTATGATATAAAATGGATAAATATTTCTGAATATGTATGTTACTTCAGAGAAAAACCTGTATCTTGTCAAAGTGACAAACTGAAAAAAAAAGGTATTATTTTTTAAACAAAAATTCCAACGTTTTTGTTGCATATTTTTAAAAAGAAGCTCTAGCTCAGTTCTCCCTTGTAGGCCAGGAGGCCATTCCCACACCCCAGCCAGGACAGGTGCCTCAAGAAAACCTTGGTGTTCACACAGTACCCCAGAGGGTGTCAAAGAGCTGACCTGGGCTGGGATGCTTCAGGAGATTGAAACTCAGTTCACATTGCTGCAGATCTGTTTGCACCAGTGCCTGCATAGAAAAGTGGATTTCAGTGTCAAGTAGAGCACATCTCCACATGGAAACTAAAAGGCAAGTTCCACACAGGGTGCATGAACTGCAGCAGCTCCCTGGGAAACACAGGCTTGAAGTCAGAATGAGGATAAAATACAGATACACATTGAGCTGGTGTGCCAGGCAGGGGGAAGAATCAGCATCTCTGTGCTACTGAGAGGTTATTCTGGCTTTTTGCAATAATTAATTCTCTTTGGTATGAATCTTGATTGTCTTTTGCTATTTCCATCTGCTCTTCTCTTTCCCCAACAAAGATCCTCCTAATACTGTAACAATCACACAAGCATAAGAGCTTGAGAAGGAAACTTTCACCCACTTTAAACAAACAGAAATAAAATGAACCCACTGACCTAATGTTTTACAAGAACCAGAGAGAAAAATCAAAAGGGGAGGAGGGGGCAGAATTTACTTCCAAGCCATTTCCCTGAAAACATGTTTTTTTTATTTAGGCAGCAGAGGTCAGATACAAAGCTTATATAAGCTGCTCTGTGTTACTTCTGGAAAATAGTTTCATGAGGTTAAAGATGGTTTCCAAATTTAAGTGTAGCTCACATTATTTGAACAATGGGAATTAGGAAACCATTCCAAAAGTAAAGCAGCTAATTCTCAGGTGAAACCACTGTACAGATAAGGTTTGAAATCTGGAACACTGATTCCAGGCTTTGGGTTTTGGGGTTTCTTTTTCTTCCAGGGCAGTCTGAGTGTAATGCAAGGCTCACTCACATACCAGGTGGCAGAGGCTCATCTCATCCCTGGCATAATGACTGTTGGTATCCCTGTCACCACCTTTCCAGAGGCAGCAAGGGGCTTCTGGGCACTGCTGCTGCAGGGCTGTTGTGTCTGAGCAGCAGATGCACTTCCCTCTTCTGCCATCTCCTGCTCCCCCCTGGCTGAAAGTGTTTAACTGCTCTCATTTCAGCAGCCAGGCAGGCCCAGTCACCTACCTCCACACTCAGCATGGCTCAGATCACTGATGGGTTCTCCTCCTTGCAGCAGCTGCCGGGGCTGGAGTGTGTAATCCTGGGGAGTGCCATGAGCAGCAGAGACCCCCCTGTTCTCTCTGATGAGGGTCAGGGGGAGGTAAAGGCCAGATCTGGGCCTTTTCTGTCCCATCAGAACACCCCTTCACTGTCTCTTCTGTTTCCAAGAACATCAGAGAGCAGGGGAAACAGGCTTTGACTTCCACTAGCAGTAACTTAAACAGCCATAAGTTAAAGGGGGAGGAAAAGGAAGAGCATCTCTATCTCCTCTCACAACAGGAGACATCTGGCCCCTGTGGGGAGGCCCCAGCTAACAAAGAACCTGTCATTAAAACCTCCACCCTGCTCAGAGAGCCACTGCACCTGAGTCCGCTCATTCATTTCCTGCCACTGCAACCATCTGCTTCTGCTTATTGTAGTATTTTGGTTCTTTCTTTGGCCAGGAGCATGAAGTGGCTTCACTTCAGCATGCCTGTGTGCATGGTCAGGGGGAGTATTTAATCCTGTTCTCCAAAGGAATAAGAGAGGGAGCTGTGAAAAACAGTTTCTTTCCTGGAAGGTAGCACAGATGTCATCCAAGCCTAGGTTGAATCACGGGTCAGGGCAGTGCATGGGGTAAAGACACAGATTGGAAAGAGATAGCAGCTTGGAATCTGCAGCCAAACCTTCCCAAGCACTTGGAATCTCACCTCATTTCTATCCTTTGCCTCTGCTTCTTGCACTTTGGTTGTTTTCCAGGTCGAGTCCATCTGGTTTCCACAGGGGCTCCTTCAGGCCACGTTGCAGTCACCTGGTGATCTGTTCTGCTTTCCCCCTGCACTCACCTCAGGGCTTTGCCTGAAAGCTTTCAAATCAGCCTGTCTCCTTAACTGAAGGTCACAGCATATTTACATAGAGCCTACTGTGGTGTGAAACCCATTCCACCTCTCCCTGTCTGAAGATAGCAGACTGGGAAGGGAGGGATGCAGGAGGAACTTCCTCAGTAATTGTATCAGTGGTTTGCTATCAACTCCCAGGTGCCAGTAAGCTGTATATTCCACAGGGCTGTGCCTCAGATGGACTGCAGCTTGGGACAAGAACTGGACAGTGACTGCAGCAATGCTACACCAGGAAAGCCTTTCCACTAAAAAAAGATTGGGTGGCATCAAGACCTGTATCTAGTGACACTAGAATAGGAGGTACTGAAGAGCTCAGCCTCACCCTGCACTGTCAGCCCTTCTCTGGAGGGGCATTCTAGTCACAGCCACTAGTGGAAGTTGAGCTGCACTGGTGGCACAAAGGAAATGTTTGCCTGAAAGATCTACAGCATTCTTCCCACTCACTGCCATGGGGGGGTTCTCGAGAGGAACCAGCTGCTGGAGAATTTGGAAAGCAGTGCATCACATTAAACTTTAAGAACACAGAGTGGGGGGATCTCTTCACCACTGCCTTCCAGAAAAAAAATACAAATAGTTCTGAAGTCCCATAGCAGGAGGTGGGAGCTCCTTCCTCCTCTAATGCAAAACAGGGAGGGGTTTTTTTCACTCCACAAAGTGAAAATGTTTAATTTCAGCAATACTGCTGCTGCTATCACATTAAAATCAAACTCCAATTTTACTGCTGCTTTTCAGAGCACAGGTGTTGCAACAGGATGTTCAACAACACTCCACAGAGCAGTGAATGGAAGAGAATGCTCCACACCACTAAACCCAAGTCCTGCTTGGCCTGGGATCCATGGGCTGCACTTCCCTCACCTGCCAAGTTCATTCCTGACACTGAATCCCACATCTCCACCTAGGAAGCTGTGCCCATAAGTCAGCTGAACTTGGCATGCCACTGAAAGGCTGAGGATTATTGCTTCAAAGATGCTGATGGTAACATTTTCCAACAGCAGGGATAAAATAACTGTACAGAAGAGTGTGTAGGTGTGTAAATGTCAACACCTACCTCACATCTCCCTCCTGGCAGTGAATGCAGTAAGGCACAGGGCAAAGATTTTCTCCCATGCCATTTCTGTCTTGGGAAACAAAGACAAAATCAAAGTATAGTGTCAGACTTGATCAAATTAAATAATAAACTTTTCTGTTTACAGAGCAAATGCATCATCTAATGAGGCAGACCTGTAGCTGAGCACAGATCAATAGTCTGACTAGGAATTAATCTGTCATCTTGGGATGCAGCATCCAGCACAAGTGCTGTGTTGTCCCTCCAAACAACACACTGGAAAACAAGAAAACAAAACACTCCATACCTTTCACCACTATGAAGGTCACTGCTACTGAGCTGTGTAGTTATTTGATCTTGTCTTCTAAAATACCACATTTTCTTTGCATCTCCAAACAGCACTGAACTATAAGATCTGTTTAAAAAAAGAAAGCAAGCCTATCCACCCAGGCCTCATCAAAAGAGGCCAAAGTAGTAAACAGGTTACTCCAAAACAATTTAAAGAGTAAAAACTGCAAAGAAAACTGTGGAGTGCTGAATACCCAGGAATCCTGACACCTGCCCAGAGGGAGTGCTGGGGATCCCTCTGCCATTGGGCCAAGAAGGAAGGAGCATCTGCCTCAAGCAGCTGGGGACATGAGTGCAGAGGTGTGACCTGTGATGGGAAAGCCCTACTGTATAGGGCAACATCATCTGTTCTTTGCTGGTATTTTGATTATTTACCGGAGAATCAAACCAGAGTTGGTGTTTCTCTGATGCTTTGGGGTTTTATTAATAATCTGCTATTAGTTTCTAAATTCCTCAGTTTGTGCTTATGTTTATGTCAGTGTATTTTTATTACAAATAGCAGTCTCTAAAGCTATTCGTGTCAGCTTGATGATACACCTTCTGTCCTAGCAGTGATAGCAGACCTGGCCCTTACTCTGTGAGAACACAGCTTTGTGCCTGTGAACTAGAATAACATGGAACTTCAATAAACCAAATAACACAGACTCTTCCTTTTTTGAGACTTGGAATGTCTCAGCTATCTACACTGAGTGGATGTCATCTCTAGTCACATTAATATCCATGGCTGTTCATATCTCCAAGCCCTGGTATAAAACATTTTGAGACTCGAGGCTCTCATTGTCCTGAGTGAGGCTGGTTTCCATATGGAAAACCTTATTTCTACTCAAATAAAAATTGAATTATAAAAACATTCCAAGGAATGTAATAATCAGTGAATTGTCTTTTTAAACTGTGCTTGAACTCCACCCTCAAAGCCTAGAAATCTGCTGTGGGACAGTTCCTGAAACTATGTGCTTTGGAGGCAGATGCTAATGATTGGAACAGGATCAGACTTGGTCTGAAGTGTCCTTGGTGTCTTTCCTGCAAAGGAGCAACACTTGGAGTTCCAGCAAAAAATTTTCTCAGGCTGAAACGACTTAATTTCAAATGGTGTTGCTAATGCTAAATAAAAATTCAGTATCTTGAGAACGTAATAAATGTTTTATTTCTTTCAAAAATTACTTTTGGGGCTTAGTTGGATGACTAAACTGTTTGCCAAACACGGTGTGAATTCCAGCTGATGCTGAACCTGCATTTTCTAGGGATTATCTGTGCAACTGAACCCTTCTCTCCATCTTTCTGTGCTCACAGCTTCCCTGGGCCAAATCAGTGCTGCACAAATCAGTTGCTGGTTTGGTTGAGTTGGTTTGTTTGGGGTTTTTTTGACATATTTACAGCAGACAAGGAAGCAACTTGCTAGAGTTTTCAGAAACACCATGTAGAGCACCTCAGTCCACTCGAAGCAGTTGGATTCTGCTACTTCCTCACACATGTCCAAGTGCATTTGGAATATTGGCTTCAATCTGCATACCTATGTCAGTTAAGAGCACAGAAATGTTTGCATTCTTTTCTATCATGACTGCGTTGGCAGCAGTTATCACATAGGAACCTTTACATTGCCAAAAGCTTCCTCTTTTCCTTCAGCAGGGTTTGCTTTATCTGCAGGAGTTCAAAACCAGTGCCTGCAGCAGCTGCCAGGGAATTCACCAGCAAACTATACTTCCCAACTCTTGCTTGCTCTAACATAGGCACAGCTCAACTGATTCTGCTCATCTTAAAAGGAGAAGCCATTGAAAAAATGTCATGGGGTAAGGAACAGGAAATCCTGGATCTTTAGAAAAAGTCCATGGGAACTCCCAGAGTAGATTCAAGCAAGGAAGGTGAGGGACTGTAGCTGCTCCAGCCTGTGGGCAGTGCTGTGGAAATGGCCAGGATTTCCTTGTCTAGCCCACTCCAAATTCAGCCCTCAGTCTAGCACTGGCCCTCTTGTTAAACTCCTGTGCATTCACCTTGGGAGTCATCCTTTTAAAGGAGACATTCCTTGTTTCTCTTTCTCCAAGTTGGCACTTTTTTTGGTGAGAAGATAACCAGTGATAGTGCTGAACTGAACTCTGTTGGTTTTCAGGGTGCTCTTTTGCTTTCCAGAGTTCCAGTGTTGCCATGCTGGTGCTAATAGAGTTGGGATCTTCCTGTGCTGCTGAGCAATTTGTACCACTGGCCAGAGCCAAGGCCATATCTGAGACTAGAATGAATTACAAAATGTGTTGTTATGAAAGTAAAAGCCACTGCT
Organism: Ceyx melanurus; assembly: GCA_024611195.1. NCBI lineage: Eukaryota > Metazoa > Chordata > Aves > Coraciiformes > Alcedinidae > Ceyx > Ceyx melanurus. Next base: position 141,867 of record JANHGL010017076.1, read on the forward strand.
TCGAGTTATCAAGAAAACACCAAAGCACATTAATCAAGCATACAATAAACGATGACATTTGTTGTTTCATCTGAATGAAAAAAATTAAGCCCATATGGTAGTGTTCAAACCTAGAATCGAGTCTTGGCAGTTACATGTGCTAATGAAAATTAAAGGAAGAATAAAAGGGCATTCTGTCAGGAAAATAAATACTGTAGCTGTAAGGGGCAGTGTTATGCAAGGCCCTTGTGAGGTCACTAAGCAGAGCACACGTGGGGATCCATGATGACCCATGATGTTACACTGGGTAGTTCATGCCAACATTACAGTCCAAATCTATATTGTCTGTTTGTTCAGTTCCTCAGTTCCTTGGCTCCAAGCAGCACTCCTTTTGCACACAAGCCATGGCAGATCCCAGAATTACCACTGCAGTAGTCTGAGATTCCCCAGTTTGGTTGAAGATGGTAGAACACAGCTGTAAAAATTGCCAGTAATTCCCAAAACCTCCATCCACAGAGCTCATAAATGGTGTATTTCTAGAACTATTAACAGTTTAGAGCTGCAGCACCAGCAGTTTCAGCTAGATCATCATCCTTACTGAGCCTGCAAAGACCTCTCAATGGGTTTGTGCAATGTAGTGACATCAGAAGCTGCAGAGATTCCCCTGCCAAACATCCTTACCCTGTGCCTAGCAGTGTTCATCCTAGAGTCCTTGTTAAGCATCACCTTCCAGCTTCCATTCCTCTTCACCTGTCTGACCACTGGGCCTCCCCAGAGCCTGGCAGCCAGGGGAAGCAAGGATCTGCTGCCTGTGCCATCTTCTCCTCTGCAACAGCCCTCCAAGTGACCAACATTCGTGAGCCAGGGGAATTTAGTGCACTGTTAGATGGAGAACAGTCACAGAACAATTATGGATGGAAAGGACCTCCTAGATCACCAAATCCAACCACACCTAAAGAAAAAACCCAACACAAAACACCACACCAAGCACAGTCCCCTACATTCCTGCTCTTAGAGCATGTCCTGAAGCACCTTGTCAACTCCTTTCTGAAACCCCTCCAGGGATGGGGACTCCATCCCCTCCCTGGGCAGCCTGTGCCAGAGCCTCACCACCCTCTCAGCAAAGAATTCCTTTCCAATATCCAATGGAACCCTCCCCTGCTGCAGCTTCAGCCCAGCCCCTGCTTCTGTCACCAGTGCCCAAGGAGCAGAGGCCTACCCCACCTCTCTGCACCCTCCTGGCAGGAGCTGGAGAGGGCAATGAGCTCACCCCTCAGCCTCCTCTGCTCCACGCTGCCCATGCCCAGCTCCCTCAGCCTCTCCTCACACCACTTGTTCTCTCAGCCCCTCAGGGTCTGTCCTGGCATGAGGGGCCCAGAGCTGAGCCCAGCACTGATATGAGGCCTCCCCAGGCCCCAGCACAAGGGCCCCATCCCTGCCCTGCTCCTGCTGAGCCAGGCCCCAGCCATCTTGAGCCAATGGCCAGAGCAGCATCCCCCCAGCAGCCCAGCCAGGTCTGTTCTGCTGCCCCTTGGTTCCCAGGGCACGTATGACTGACGTGGGCAAACTTGCAACACCAGTCAGGACGTAAGCACAGGAACCTCATTTACAGCAACGAAGCCACATGAATTGCAGACGTTTCTGAGAAGTAGATACAGCATCTTGCCTTCCCAGAATGTGTTTATGGGATGGACACTGAGTCAGAAACATTTTAAGCTTGGCAACTGAAAAGATTTAACATGGAGTCTCCACACGGGCAGTAAAGATCCCATAGGACTAAATGTAGCTCATAAACCTTCCTCTATGACCTATCATATTTACTGGCAAAAAAATCATAGAGTTTGAGTCCCATCCATTAAACAGGGATGCAAAAGCAGCTCTAAGACAAAGCAATGAAGATTTCTTTCATGATGGAAGTATGGGCAGTGCAAGGTGATAGGAAGAGTTGAAAAGATGCTGTTGAAATGACCAGATCCCTCCCTGTCAGTGGCCTAGAGGCTGGTTTGATGGTTGGCAGCCTCAGGAGGGGGAGGGTCTACAGGCAGCACAGATCCCTTTTTGCCTTCCTCCCTGATGCTACAGGTCATGTTTCTCCAGGGAGTCACAGCTGCTGTGGCCTTCCTTCCTCATGCAGTGGGGAAGACGCTGGGAGAGATCTGCCATTCTCGCAGCCTTAGGACTTGCACTGAAAAAAAACACAACCCAAGAGAGATAATTGAGTGAAAATTAAACACACAAATCATTAACACCATGAACACTGATTTGTGTGTGTGTTTTTAACACTCCAGTGTTCTATCTGGAATTCATTTTTTTACTGCAAATAAAGTCTCTGACCCTTTTAAAACACATTTCTTTAATCTTCAGGGGAAGAGCATATAAACATCTTGACTAATAACAAATTTCTAGGACTTTGAGTGTTTTCTGTTGGATTTTTTAATGCGACTGTACAAAACCCAACAGCACTTAGCATTACCCTCTACAGCAGCCTGCTTTGCTGGGGGAGGCACTTTGGCAGTTCTCTTCCTTTTTTTTCCACATCCCTCTCCTTTCAGAGGCCCCTCATCGTGATGACCCATCCATTTGGCTAAGGGCTGCGTGCAGCTGCAGCTGAAAGAAGCCAACTGTATCCTTGGGTCAGCTGGAGAAGGCTGCTTGCTTACAACTGTGGGTACACACAGACCCAGGGAGAGGAGACCTGGAGCTCACCTCAGGTTCCAGCAAAGTGCAAGGCAGATCAGCTGGCTACACAGCAAGTGCTCCATAGCTGCAGGCAACCCAGTGCACAGAAAGTGGTTTATTGAAGGATTTTCTCCTACGTATTCATAGCATTCCTAAAATGCTATTTTTTTTGCAATATGTTGGGCTGAAAGCAGAGTGTTCAGCTGGCACATTTCAACTCGGTGGCTCTGCTGGCCTGTAGATAGGACGTGTGAAAACTGAATCCTGATCTCCAGCAATATTTGCCATGTACAGCTATCCTACAGAAATTGAACTCTCCTAAAACATCATGATAAACATCATTATTGTTGCAAATGGGAAGTGAGTGTTGGCCAAAGCTTGTCTTTCTCAGACATCTCAGACTGAATACCCAGCTACCCATCCTGGCAGTGATGGGTTACCCATTTTTAGGAAAACCAATTTATTTTTATTTTTTTTAATGAGAATTAACATGAAGAGGGATTAACTTTGTTACCAGTGGAGTAACTTTGGTGACTTCATCTCATATTTATTTGCTATAAACCAGTATCATTCAAAAGGTAAAGAAAAAAAACCAACCCACAGAACTCTTAAGTTTTGTGCCCATATTCTTTGTATTTCCACTATCCCCAGCTCTGCACTAGAGGATTTCATTATTTTTTAGTGTGAGAAAGACTCCAAGAGCAGCTCACAGACAAAGTTAATGGTTCATTAAGGTCTAATCAGTAAGAGCAGGTCTGAGTTAGGCTGTAGCTGGAATACACATCCACAGCAACACCTCCAGACTCCAGGATATGGCAAAGGGCATAAACCTGCTGCAATTAAGATTAGTGTAGCCTTGGGTCTTGATGAACCTTCTTAGCCTCTGTATTGTCACAAGAGGATGAGGACTGCACTACTGCCAAGATGTTTGCTGTATTATCCAGTGAGATACTTCTAGTTAACCAATGGCTTTCATTAGCACCAGACCAGGAATTGTGGTTGTAATTCACTGTATCAGGACACATTCAGCTTTCACTAATGTCACATGTATTCAGGGCACTATTAAATGGGTTTGCTTGTGACAAGAAGACACAGAGTCCCAAAAGATTTCACTGCCAACATGAAAAAGAAAAAAAAAACCATGAAAAAAAATAGTATTTTGTAACCAACCATTTGTTAGAACCCTGTTCTTAGTTTATATTATTTAATGTCTATAATGCAAATTTTCAACTCTCTTGCATATTTGCACATCATTAAGTAACAGTTAATACTTATCACTAGTCTGTAACAGACAAGAAAGCAAAACCTGTGCCCTGAAATACTTACAATCAAGGATAAAAGTTGGCATCAAAGGCAGCAGAGTGGGCTTGCCAAGGTGAAGCTGGGCACTGCTTCAGTAGTGTGCACTCAGTCTGTAAATCACTCAGCAGGCTGAGGCTGTCAGAACAGATGTCAGGGTGAATTACAGGGGTACTGTTGGAAAGCCCAGGACACTCCAGCTCCTGCAGGAACAGAGAGGATTAGGCATGGAGTTGGCTAATGACTGTAGAGGTCTGGAGGGGCAAACCTAGGCAGAAATGCCTGCTAACATCAGAGGAGACATAGGTGGCACCTAAGGAGAGAAAAGGTATTTAACAATATTTGGATAGCCAACAGGAGCTCAGCAGATCCAAAGGAAGTGGAAACAAGTTTGCCATGATTGAAGTGACAGTGAAGTATGCAGAATGGTTATGCAAGACCTGAGGTAGTTTAAAGGCCTGTTATTGAGTAATGGAACAACAAGCATCTGCACTCTCACCCTGGCTAGTGACAGAATTAGACTCCATCATTTCACTAGCTTTGCCTGATCCAGCTGCAGTGCAAGTTCCAGCAATCCCCACAGGTTGAGCTCCTGCTGGAGATGCTGTGCCACGTGCACCCAGAAATGACGTTTGGCAAAGATCTGACCGTGGCCTGGATGTGAATGTATTCAATGAGCACACTGGGCACAACAACAGTTCCAAGTCCATTAAAAGAATCACAAAATAAATAGCTCACTGCTGTAAATTCCCATGTAGTTTGTTTGGGAAGGCAGACTGCATTATTCTTCAGCTCATTAAAGTTTACTTTAACAAGCTGTGAAGCTGATACAGCAATGGTTCAACAGTTCAGTATTGCATTGCCTTTTTTTTTTCCCTGAAAGCTTCAGCATCCTACTTGGCATAAAAATGATACATTTCAAACAGATTTTCAGATATGCCTTTGAGAAAACCTTGTTTTTCAGCCATTTTAAAACATTTTTCTCCTCCTCCCTAAACTACCTTCACATTTTTCTCTAGCAAAATAAAGATGTTCTTTAACAACTCCCATCTTGCTTGTTATTAAACAGCACATTTCCCATTTCCTCAGTCAGTTGCTGGGTGAGATCCTTCAGGGGAGGCCATTCAGCATTTTATAAAATATTAAATTACACTGTTGGTTTTATGAGTAAATCTCATTGCTGTTATTGCTTTTCCTGGTTGTTTCTAAAGTTCAGCTGCCAGATTTAGCACACTAGGAACTATTTACACACAGAATGGTCAGCACCCTGGCAATTCCATGCAAGTTCTCTTGCTAAGAGCACCACTGTGATCTGAAGGAAGCAGCTCTCTGAAGAGCAGCAGCTCAATCCCCATGCTGATGGATGACACTCCATGGCCACTCCAGCACGCTGGGACCAGGCAGAACAGAGCTCTGTTCACATCTTGCACTGCTCAGTGAGGTGCCACGTGGAACTTCTGGAGCTATGGGTGAAGAAGCTCCTGAGAAGCAGAATAAAACCATGGCAGGGTCCTCCTACTACACATACACTGCATGGTGTCTGTGCAGCTCTGCATCATGCAGCCCAGACAGACAATCTGATTTCTTTGCTGTCATTGCCATTTGATGAGTTCATTTGCCAAATCCTAATTCTAGAAACATACCCAGTGGGCATCTCTCCAGATGTTGTAACTCTTCATGAGTTACTAGCACTGTGAGCAAAACCCTGTCAGGGAGCCAGCCCAGTCATCCAGACTGCTGCAACATCTTATGGCTAAAAGTTTCCAAAGTAGATGCCCTGGTCTTACTTCACACACCACAGAGGACAGAGCAGTGGCATTTCCTTACCACACACAAGGCTTGACAGAAGAGCTCCACCCAGAGAAACCAGCCGAGGCACCCACAACTGTCAGGACAGTTGTCAGGAGAAACCCTGCTGCACCCAAGGCTCACCAGGGCACTTGTTTGCTCTTTTAGTTTGCTCTACCTACAGCTGTCAGTGTCTGTCCCTGCAGTTTAGTAAACACCACATAAGGGAAAGCAAAATTGAATTCATACCTCGAGTAATGATATCATTCCTAAAATATTAAATAAGTGAAACAAAAGCAAATAAAAGTTTATTCAAGCACCCAGCTAGCACCAGATCATTACCTATGGCTGTTAGTGGGTTTAGTCATGTAAGAAAACAGGCCTTTAGAATTTTAGCTGAAAGATTATACAGGCGTAATAGGAACTGATATCATTTGTTATTTTGCAGGACAAGACCCTTACTCTCTTCTTTCTCTCCAGAAACAGTCCCCAGCTACAGCCATGGCTAGGATTACATATACATCTGACTAGATAAACATCCACAGCTTATTTCACAGCACTGCTGCTGGCTAAACCCATTTGGGTCTGCAGTGTGCTTTGTGGGACCCTGCAGAGCCTTGCAGACTTGTTATGTCATTTCTATAGGGCTAGATAAACATTCTGCAGAGTGCTTGCTTGATTCCTCCTCATTCATGCCACGTTTTTCAGCTCACATGCAAGACTGCCCTGTGGACAGCATTCAGCCAGTGCTGGGTGTGTGTGCAAAACCCCTTCCTTTTATCTGCAGGGAAGAGGGTCCAAAGCTGCTCTCTTGATGCAGTTTCCCTGACTGCCCTGCAGCACCATGCTGCACAGCTGATCTGGGGGTGTAGCTTGGATCCAGGGGGAGAATGACCACTCTTGCCATGGATGGCAAGACAGCACCCAGCAGCAGTGCCCAAGGAGAAATGCTGCTGGGGTCAGCAATCTGGAAGCCAGAGTGGCTGCTCTAACTCTGCATTGACTTCAGCACTGGGGGCTAGAAATTAAGGCAGGCTGCAGTTACAGAATAAGGATACCAAAGACACTGGGCTCCCTGGAAATCAGTTTCTCCGGAAGAAAGAGCCACCTACTGCAGATATCTTTTAAAAACTTGGTAATTTGGGGGAAGGAATTGTCAGAAATGGAAGTGCTCCAGCTCCTGTCATCTTCCACAAGTAGTATTTCAGTTGGTGAATGATGAGAAAACAAAAGCAGTTTGATAGATGATTGCTCTGTGGTAGCAAATAGGATACAGTAATTATTCAGAACATAAAGCTTCAACAGCTCTATCATCACAGCATGAAATATTTGATACTTAAGGACCTAAAAAGATCTCTTAGTACAACTCCTCTAGCCATTATTTGTCTACATCAGAATCTTAGAAGTAGTGCTCTGTGGAATCTAAGTCAGACTCTTAGTTAAACAAACACTGTCTAGCAAATCCAGTAAATTAAATCCTTGAGCCCAGTATCAGCATCTCTGCTAATCAACACAAAAGCTGGAAACATTAAACCTCCTCCTCCTCCTGTTCCAGCCCTCCCAAAGCTGTTGTATAAGGCTACTTCCCTCTCCTTGGCAAAGGAGCCAAGAGAATAAACCCCCAATTCCAAGGATTCAACAGCATTTGGAGGAAACAAAAGGGCCTCTAGTGAACTTCTTCCAAAATTTCTTAGGACAGACTAAAGTAAAACACCCAGCAGCTTTCTGGAAGTCTCTGAAGAAGCACTGAAGGCTGCACCCCAGTACAGTGCTGAAGACAAGCCACAGCTCTGAGAAGGCTGGCAGAGGGGTGAACACCAAGGTGTGAGTGTTGGGCACCCCCTCAGCACTACCTGTGACAGCTGCTGCTGCCAGACTGGCAGATGCAGCTACAGGCTGAGGAAGGTCAGAGATTGATTCATTTTGCAATGGTCAGACTTGCAAAATTAAATTATTTAGATCCAAACTAAAATATTCCATTGTGTTTCATACTCAAAGCATAAACAGACCATTGAGCAAGACAGAACTCTTCACTTCTTCATGTTGTTTTCCTTTTCTTACAAAGAAATAGAAATATAATAGCTATAGGAAATTTTAACCTAATTTAAGTCTTTTCCAAAAATACATTGCTAGAACATTCTGAGATGACAGCTGGTAAGACACAGAGCCAGGACAGCTCTTTGGGAGCCACTGCTTCTTATGTATGGGAGAGGTGGTGGAGATGCACCCACCAGTCTCCAAACACATTTTGCCTACAGAGACCCAGAGGGCAAAATGGCTCTGGATGGATCAGGAAGCAGCCACAGCCCGAGGGACAATCTGGCAAGGGAGAAGCTCCTCTCCTCTCCTCTCTCCTCTCCTCTCCTCTCCTCTCCTCTCCTCTCCCCCCCCCCCCCCCCCCCCCCCCCCCCCCCCCCCCCCCCCCCCCCCCCCCCCCCCCCCCCCCCCCCCCCCC
>JANHGL010017079.1:0-37271 GCA_024611195.1 Ceyx melanurus
ACATCATCCCTGCATGAAATTAAGACTTTTTCTTTGGTAATAAAAGGTTAAACCTATTTTAATGCAAATATTGAAAACCGAGCTCCCTGTCTGCTCGTCCCCTTCTAGGAATGAGCCCCATGCTTAAACGGATGCTGTTTAACCGAGTAGAGTTACCGGTTAGGTCTGAGCGGATCGCTTGTGATATTTGTCTTTCTTTCTAAGTTGCAAATGAGTTCTGGAGGGTGCTCCGTAGTCGGGCACCTGCGATTGGTTTTTTGTAGGATGCTGTTTGCAGCACCCTCAGGTCTGCATCTCGGCGTTTCTTCCTGCGCCTGAATGTGCTGATGCAGTGCAAGCGAAATGTAATTCACAAGGCGTTTGTTCTCCATTGTATTGGGAGGACAGAGGAGGTGGATAACAAAAAAAAAAAAAAAAGAGAAAAAAAACCCGAACCCAAACCGGTTTGTAAATTGTGACAGCGAAATCCCGCACCCTTCGGAGCGGCTGCAGGGGGGAGAAGCAGAGATCTTGGGCAAGAAATTGCAGTGGGGTGGATGGAGATGCCTTCCACGTGTATTTGTGAGCCTGGAGTTGACTCTTCAGCCCAAACCTGTGACATCAGGCCGTGGTTTCAATATTCCAGTGTTGGGAGCGAGGTGTTGCTCAATTAGTTTTATTGTTTGGGAAGCACCTCGTCTTTTGTAGGGTGTCGTCCTTGGGAGGGCAGCTCGGTGCTTCATACAAAGGATGGCTGCACTCGGAGCAAACGTCGAAAGCTTTGATGTGAAGGAGAGAACAATGTTGGTATTTCTCGTGTGCCGGCACGATGAGATAGCTGAGATAACCGAGAAACCTCGCACATGAATTTAAAGTAATCGGTGGAGGTGGTTTCCTGGCTCTTCTATTGTCTGTTGTCTCTCTGTGTTTTCCAGGTTTATTTAAACAATGTGCCAAAGCAGACACGTGCGTGGGGAGATCCGAGGGGTTCTGAGCAGAGAATGGATGCTGCAAATTGTATATATATATATATATATATATATATATCTAATTAATAGTAATGTATTGTGGGGGATAAAAATGGTAATAATTAAATAACAAGGCAAACTGATGGATGTCAGACACGTGCATTTGTTACAAGGGATAGCTTTTTAACCCTGTGTTTCTCACTAACTTGCATAAAGAGATGAGCTCTGGGTGGGTAGCTAACTTAAATTGGAATTAATGGACAATTCTATTTTCAATATAATGTCCACTCTGCAGAAGTGTTCTGTAATTCAGTGTTAATTGTCTCTCAGTAATGAGTTTAGGAAGACATGGAAGTGCTCAATGCAATCTTGACTAGAGGACACCTCTGATTCTGATGCCCCTCTCCCTTAACTATTATCAATGAGTGGGTTCTTAGACTGCAGTAGAAGCATTCTAGGTGCTTGCAGCAGCACTGTGGTCCTGAAAACCTCAGTCTCTTTGTCATAGAGTTCCTGAGATGCCTGAGCACTCACCTGGTATAGCCAATAATTTAAAAGTTCCTAGGATATATTAAAAAATTATTTATTTATTTTCCTCTTGTATGAGAGATGATTCACATGATGCTGGCTCATTATTATTATTATTTTCTGCTTTCTGGATGTTGTTATTTTGCCATAGTCTCCTGGGAAGTTCAGTCAGGTGAGAATTGTCCCAGCAAGAACAACATCAGTGACAGCTTTAGAAGACAGTTGGAAGAGGAGGTGCTGCTGCTGCCTTCTAACAGCTATTAGTCAAAGCCTTTGTTCAGAATGATAGACCCTGCTTCAGATTCCTTTTTTTGCCTGGAGGGATCAACCTACATCTTCCACTTCCCGGGAGAATGTCCCAGTCACCAGGCTGTGTGTCGTCTTCAGTTCTCCTGGCTGAAGCTGTGTTACTATCCAGGAAAAGAATGCATGATTCACTGAGCCAGAAAGAGATGTGTGAGAAGATGTTGCCCTCCAAGACTGGAGACATTCAGGCTCTAGGCTTTGATTTCAGCAGGAATTCTGAAAGCTGTTCCTTGGAGCAAACAAGCAAAGCCCAACGTTCCTGTCCTTTTCTTTCCTAGTGCATGATCATTACACTTCAGAGCCATGCTTCATTATGCTTGTGTGTGGTTTGTTTTTGTTTTGTTTTTTAATTGTTGCTGTTTGGTTTCTTCTTTTTTTTTTTTTTGCTTTTGTGTGTGTGTTGGTTTTTTTGTTTGTGTGGTTTTTGTGTTTGTTTTTTAATTTGCAGCCCTTTTTTAAACTAACCTCCAGTAGAAAAGGTGAACAGACTGCCTGGAAGAGAAGCCCCTGGCTTGCAGCTTGTGTATTCTCCTGGAAGATCAGAGAGCTATGGTAGAGATTCTCCACTAGTGGAGGAACTCACCTGTGCTATTTTCCTCCCTGAGCTACCATTCTGCTTTATAAAAGTGCTCTGTCAGCAGCTATTTTATTAAAGAAATGAACAAACACAAAGTAGCTGCACTGGCAAGTAAACATGGTATAGACATGGTATGGACTCACCCCCTGTGAAGGTTTGGATCCCAGCTCAGAAAGAAAAGAGCCTTTTTGTGTCTCTACCTTGGGCATTCTGGGAGTAGCATTTTGGGGACTCCCTCCCCACTGGCCTTTCCCAGTGACTCAACATTGACAGTTCCACATGGAATGTGTTGACTTTAGATTGCTCAGCATGGCATGCTGTTTACTCAGCCAGCTGAAATAGCCAGCCTCCTTCTCTGCTCTGCAAGGAGCTTAAGCACTTGAGTTAAAATTACAGCTTCTTCTGGGAGCTAAGCACATGGAAGTGTTGTGTCCAGCATCTGGGTTTCATCATCTGGATGTGGCCCCAGTGCTTCTAAATGCTGGTTTGTCCTACTCGTTTAGGTAGGATGATGATTGGAATGACTTCTGTGGAAGTGTTAATGAGCTGAGTGTTTACATTGTTGACTTACTGAAGTTTCTAGGATAATAGTTGTGTGTTCCTGCTGTTCATTCCATGTGTGTGCTTGTGCACACTGGCTTAGCCTGGAATGGTGTCATTCTTATCCAGGGAACTTATGTTTTCCAAGATTCCAAAGGTGACTTCTAGTAGAAGAGACTAAAAGAACTTTTTCTGGTTTTTTATTTGGTAATTAACCATTCAAATCAAAGTGTCAGAGAACTTTTGACTCCATGGCCTTCTAAACATTAGAAAGCAATTATCTGACAAGTCTTTATAACATAAAGCCACCAAGGTTATCTGGGGAGGAAATTTTGAAGCTCTCATGCTAAGGAGTTCCTGGAGTATCACTGAGTAATGTAAAGCAGGTAGTGTTTCATAAACCTGAAGCAGGAAAAGATTAATTGAGAAAATCTTTATTAAGACTGGCCAGAGGTTTCAGTGCTGTACTTGGTTTTCTGCTGCTGCTGTAAACAGAAGTGTGTCCTGGTTGGGAGGAAGCTTTAAACCAGCAGATTGACAGTTTTCTCTCATTCAGGCTGGCAGGACTGTCAGGGGTACAACAAACTGCAGACCATGATTACTTTAGCATTTTGTTAGTGTTTTGGGGTTTGTCTTTCCAAGTGTTGTTATGACAGCCTTGGAGGCTGTCAAGTGTTGGAGAAAATATCAGTGAGCAGTATCTTAGGTGAAGAAGAGAGCAGATGAAATTGAGTGTGTTAGCTGGGACACTGCAGATTGCCTTTCACAGAATCACAGAATCACAGAAATTAGGGGCTGGAAGGGACCTAGAAGATCATCTAGTCCAACCCCCCCTGCCTGAGCAGGATCATCTAGACCAAGTCTTTGGTTGCTGGCAGCACATCACTTCCGAGGTATTTATCCCTCCAGTCAGTAATTAGAACTGGTTCTTGCTCCCCTGCCGGGGAAGAACTGAGCTGCTGCTGATTGGAGGGACTGCAGAGGACAAGAGTTCAGGAGCTCCCCTGCATGCCTCACAAGGCTGGAGCAGATGGGTGCACACACAGGCTGCCATAGCACCCCTGACACATTCATAACCCCGGGGGAGAGCAGTGGGGGGTGTTTGCCTGCTTCCCACAGTACCCCTCTAGTCCAGCTGGTGAAATAAGGACCCATCAGGTAGACAGAATGAAGTTCAGTGGCTGCTGGTTGCTAACAGAGCCTCTCAGGTGGGTATTGGGACTGATAGTTACCTGTCTGGGATGCTGTGTCCTCAGCAGGTTCCCAGATGATCCCAAACCTGGGGGACCATCAGTGGATCACATGCTGAGGGTAGGGCTGCCACTGAAGGAGCCTGACAGGAATGGACTCCAGGAACCTCAGGTTTGATAAATGCAATGGCCAAGTCTTTCACCTGGGACAGACCAACCCCACCTAGCTGCTCATTGGCAAGTGGAACCTGAGTCACCAGCGTGCCCCTGGGGTGAAGAAAGCCAGCTGGATGCTGGGAGAATGTGAGGGAGGTGGTTTTCCCACTCTGTTCAGCACTTTTAGGACTGCATCTGGACTGTTGTGTCTAATTTCAGCCTCTCCAGTACAAAAAAAGGTGTTGATATGCTGGAGTGAATCCAGGTGAGGATCACAAACATGATCAGGGGTCTGAGGCAGGTGGCTGAGAGAGCTGGGTGTGCTCAGCTTAAGAGCAAACACCTCAGGAAAATCAAAGGTGGAGCAAGGCCCTTCTAGGAGGTTCATAGGGATAGGAAAGGAGACAATGGACTCCAGTTGCAAAAATGGGAATTCTCATTTTGTAGTGGGAAGAATATTGACTGTGTAACTTCCAACGTGTTGGAAGAACTGCCCAGAAAGGTCTCCAGCCCTGGAGGTCTTCAAAACCCAGGTGAACACAGCCATGGGCAACCTGCTCTTCTTGTCCCATCTCTGAGCAGGAGGTTGGAGTAGGTGCTCCTCGGGGTGCCACACTGCCTCTGGGTGTGCAGGGTTGGACCACAGCACAGAGATGAGGGTTCAGCATAAACATCAGAGCTGCTCTAGGTTGGTAATCTTTTTGTTGGTCCATCCTCTGATTCTGTCTTCTGGGCCGTGCTGCTTTTTGAGGGAAGAACTAATGCCTCATCTCACCATTGCATTTTTTACCAGAGTCATTTTCAAGGTTGCCCTCAAGCAGAGAGTAGTGCAGAGCCTCTCCCTGGGGTGGCTTTCTAGAGCATTTAGAGAAAAGTCTTCTGTTTTAGTGGCAGGTCATGTGATCTGCTTTTCCATTTTTCTGCTGCTAAATTGCAGAAACTCTGGGGTTTTTTCCTTTTCAATGTTCTGTGTAATCAAACCAGTGTTTAGTGTGTAGCTATTGTACATCTACAGTGTGTTGAACAGTGATATTTATACATTCAGAGAAGGGGAGGAGATGTTCCTCAGTATACATTTCTTGGGATGTACTACAAAGACTATAACAAAAGCTCTCATCTGTGCTTTTTTTTTCATGGCCAGTATAAGGCCTCAATGCTGAAGCATTAAGTGGCCACAATATTTTTTTGAGTTCTGGCCATTAGGCAGAATTTCTTGTTAGGTTATTAAATCAGTTATGTAGCTTCATGAACAATTGCCCTAAATATTGACAATATTTATTGCTTTGCCCTCTACAGATCTCTCATGCCAGGTATCTCCCCTTCTTCTGCATTCTGCATTTTATTTAATTTTTATTTATAGTGCTGCTTAAAAGGACTTTGTGTCCTTATGCCTAAACCTTACAGCTCTTCCCTGCCTGTTAAACTGTCTAATTGAAGGTACAATTTAAATTCACCTTTTAAGCCAGAGAGATGTGAGTTTTGGTAGCAGTTGAGGCAGCTGAAGGTATTTGCAGCTCTTTGTCACCACCTCTCTGTGTTATACCCTGAACCTTGGTGGAAGGGACTGGGTTCACTCTCCAAACCCCTTTAAGTCTGTTGGACCATCTTAAAATCAAGTGAGGGCAAGTGTGAACTGGTTGGTTTGACTTTGCCTGAAGCATAAGTAGTTTTGCAACTTGCTGATAGAGAATTTGTCATTGTGGTGTTCTGGCTCACTGTACAAAATTGCATGCTAATTACAGGATCTCTTAACTATAAGTTTACAAATAAATTTCCCTAGTTTTGACAAGAAAAGGCTTTTAATTTGTTTTTCTCCCTTTTGTCTAGGAAATGTGACAGCTCTAAAGCTTTCATATTGGGGCAGCAGAAAGATATTTTGAAAGGAGTTTCCTTGGAGTTTCTCTAATTCATCTCACAATGGCATGTTGATTTTAATTGCACACTGCCTTTGTGTGTGTTGGGCTGGGTTGTGACCACTGTTTTTTAAACTAAGCAGAAATTCACATTTATATTCACCTTTGCTGGGGGGAAAATGTGTGTTTATATCACACTGGGGTCCTACAGCTGCAGTAGAAGGTTTTCTTTTTCCTTGCTGGGGTGGTTTATTACTGTCTGTAGCTCTGCTCTTGGAAGGAGTTGTCCGAGATCAGTGTCCCTGGGATCTGGCTGATCTTGCTTTTAGTTACTGTTGTATTTTGAATCAAACTCTCCTGAGACTTGTGAGTTTTCCTCCCTTCCCCTGTTACAGCTCAAGGTCTGGTGACCTCCAAGACTAAAGTAAACCAAGTAGAGACTTAACTGTTCATCTGGTGTTTCTTTGAGACTGGAGCAGAGATTTAGTGAAGCACTGAAATATTTATAATAATAAAACACTGAATTGGCAAGGAAAAGCCCTATGTATGTGTGAGCCTGTAATCTAGGTGCTCTTGTAGTCATCCTGAGCTAAGCAGGTGTGAAAAGGGTTTAAACTGGTTTTAATGTGTCTGTATTAGGGAATTACTGTGGTGCAACTGGATAGGTGTTAAATTCAGCTATAACTTCTAACATCAGCCCTCAGTACTTCTTACTAAACTTACTCTGCAGAGTTGTGGAATACATAGACTTGTAGATGCCATTACCTTCAGTCTCAGAAAATCATCTCTGCAATGGCAATTTTTCATGTTACTGGTAAGAGAGCAGGGTTTGGAGAGATGGGTTATGTGTTCAGGAGATGCTTTTGGTTGTGTCAGTTGAGCTGTGATGAAAAGTCTGGCCAGAAAGATTCTGCTGGCCTGTATAACTGGGGATTACTGCCCTGAGCAGGGCACAGAGCCTACCTTGGCTTTACAGTTTCAGATACTACCTGGAAATGTCAAAGAACAGAACAGCAGCCACCACTGCTGCACCTAGAGCAGCTCTGCCCCGGGGTCAGTGTTTTAGCTCCTCGTAGGCACCTGTTCTCCCAGTTAACACCGGTCAGGAAGGGTTAAAGCTGCCTCTCTGCAGTAACTGCAGGATCTGCTGGTCCAGGTGACTGGGGAGGTTTAACTGGTATGTGCTAGACAGTGCCTAAGTAGGATACTTAAAAAATAGGAAAGCAGTGAGCTTTGCTGCAACACCAGATTGTCACAGAGAGTAACTAAAGCTGATTTTTCGATTACCTCATTTGAACCCCAGTGTTGAGGATTGTGGCTAACACATTGAATGTGCAACAGGGTAGACATGTAATGTCAGCTCAGCTCGTACATCAGCATGGACACAGAAGATTTCAGAGGGAGCCTGGAAATACTTTGCTGTTTTTTGCTAACATCACATTTAATTCCAAATTTTAATGCCAGTCTTCTTGCTCAAAGGTTGTGAGAGCCACTCCAAAGTGCTGGGAATCAAATTCTATAGCAGTAAGTACTTAATTTTGTGAAATATGCTTCCAGTTCTCTCTAAAGCCTTGTCTGCACCAGAGAGTGCTGGACACTGCTGGATATCAGCAAGCTGTGAGATGCCCTTGATTGTTCCAGGAGGTGCTTGAGAACTTGTCCTGCCCTTGCTTGTGTTGTACATACATAATAATGTGTCCTCACTACTGCATGCTGTAGATCATCTGCAACACCATGTTTGTCTGTGAGTGCTGTCAGGCACAGTGACACTGAAATGCAGAATTCTTTGCTGGGAGGTAGCAAATTTGTGGTATGAGGTAGGACACATTGAAAGCTTTTGTGTGCATAAACTGCCATAAGTGCAGGAAAGAGTGTTTGTCTTTTCTATTATTGTTTGGTGATGTTGAAACACTAATGAATTGGGTCTTACCGTACAAATAAAATAGATAATTTTATACCTACAGTGTGTTTTTAAATCCTAAATGTAAAATATATGTTATCATGTGTGTGTTGCTGAATCTGGAAACTTGTACTAACAGCCTTGTAAAGACTGCCTGGTACCATGGGAATGTCTTGATCATTCTAACTTTGAAAACTTTGGACTTCTTGTTTGTGTGTTTTTGACAGTTTATTATTCTTACGCCATGGGTTTTTTTTTAGCTATTGTACTGAAGTAAATCATTTTAGACTATATGGTTTCCTTTTAGAAAACTAATCTGAGCAGCATTTTATTTAGTGTAATTCTTCATGCTGGCTATGAGGTTTAGCTGCAGGCACCTTAGTGTGGCAGTCTTTCAAACAGTCATATAACTGTACTAGAGTCCTGTCTTAGACTAAGAAATAACTCCTTTAGAAGTGCTTATAAAGCTGGAAGTAGTCTCCTTAATCTTGCAGTTTTGGGGTTTGATGCTGATAGATTTCTTTCTAACCACATAATGCAGTGATTTACAGCCCCCATTGGTGAGTGCTGCTGAGGGTCAACTAGAGCCTCATGCAGGGAAGGAAGAAAAGGTGTCCTGTACTTCATGCTCTCTTTTGTAATGTCACTGTGTGAGCTAAAGGTGTGGACAGAACTTGAGATAAACCCATTCAGCATCACTGGGAATTACCCTGGTGGCTCAGACACTGGTTTATTGATCTGAGCGTAGCTGGTGTTTTGCACTCGGGTGGAAGTGACAAAGATGGGTGCAGATGTGCAAGCAGGGCCAAAATGTCAAACAGCACCTACATTTCCCTGGGGTGTTTACTCAGGAGCTAACTAGACTAAGGAAAATAAGGTTCTCTTCAAGCAGTAAGAAGGAAATACACTGGCATCTGGTATCATAATCCCTTCTTCATGATTTTTAGACATAAATTTGAACTAGTCCACTTGCCTTAAAATTGTTTTTCAAACGTTGCATAATTAATGACATTTCTGTAACATACTGTTCATATTAAGTCATAAGTTTTACTGCCTTATTTTTTTTTTTTCAAAATGAAATATCAAACTCTGCTGTCCTACATCCAAATTGAAACCACTCCCTAAATAGCAAAAGGAAAGTGAGTCTAATCCAGTGGCAGCCTGCTGCAGAGACAGACAATCGGGTTGCGTTTCCAGTCCTATTCCTGCTTTTTCACCAACACTCGTGTGGCCACACCATGAGCTGGACCAGCTTCCAGGTGCCCTGGAGGGGGGGTCCTCACAGGCTGCAGAGGGGTTTTTGTCTGGATCTGTTTGCAGTTTGTGTCTTGGCTGCCTGGCAGCACAAGGGAAGGGTGAGCTCAGGGAGAGAAAGAGACAATCTCTTCTGTGGCAGAACGGGCACTGCATGCTTAAAAGAAGGGAGAAGCTTTGCTGCTTCTTCCTCTCATCCTGCCTGTCTGATCTTTCTCTCTCGGGCCAGTTGTGGTGCACAGAGCCAGTTGAACTCATTAGTCCAGCAGAGAAACATGTAGTTTTTGCCAGATTAATGAATTCTGCTGGTACAGAGAGTAGCCTGCTGTGCGCCAGAGCTGGCACCAGGCGACCGTGGGGGATGGAGAGAGCACCAAAGTTCCTTTTTGATGGTTGGAAACAATTAGATAGATCTGCTCTATCTCATTGAACCTCTTTTTGAGGACTTAGCAGTTCCTATGTTTTAATGCCTTGAACTTTGGAATGAGAAGCAAAGAAAGAGCTGAGATGCCTGGAGGTAGAAACCTGATGCTTCGCAGAGGTGTGTGTACACAGTGAAGTGGAAATGAGTTCTTTTATCTGGTTGTGTATTTTGCATCTCTGACAAATTCATGCTAGTGTATGACCTTTACATAATTTATATATGTTTTGGGTAGTATGTTCTGTGTCCTATAGTAGGATTTACTTAAGCCTGTCAGACTGAAATAAACTCAGTTACAAAAATAGGTAATTTTCCAGTAATGCATGGTTGCTGAGTGTTCCTGCCAGCACTTCTCTCCAAACTATGTGAAAGACCCTTATGAGCTGGAAAAACTGCTCTAGTCCGTAGATATTTTTGGCCAAGAAACACCCTACTTTTCCATTAGAAATTTGAACTGTGACCACAACCTATTGATTTTTCTTTCTTTGAAGAAATGACATTTTAAAGCAGTAAGTGATGACTCTGCTTTTTTTACTGGTCAGTATTTCTGTCTCTGGATCTTTAGCTCGGGGTTGCATCTCAGGGCTCTATGCCTGGAGGAGCTGTCACCCTAGTTACTGTTGCTGTGGTGTTTGTGTACACAGATCTACTGGCAGAGCTGCAGGCTCATAGGATGAGGCAGAGTATTTGCAGAGCCGTTGAAAATATTCCTAAGCTACTGGATCTTCTCAGTGGTTTGTTTTGTTCTGCTTTCCTTCCCATACTTGAGAGTAGAGTCTGGGTGCATTTAAGATGAGCAGACAACTGTTGGTACTGACAGCAGCTGTCAAACTGCTGAAATCAGTCAGTTAAGAACTGAAACACTCACTGACTAAAGCTCTGCTCTGTGCAGTGGGGATTGCCCTGTGAGACCTTCTGGCCTTTAGCAATGCTGTTTGGTGCCTCTGGCCTGTAGAAACGAGGGTTTGGGAGCATTAAAGCTGCACCAGCACCATTTCTGTTCCCAACCTGGCTTGGAAACTAGGAGAGTTTTTGTGTGCTGGGTGTAGCTGTGGTGAATTAAGGTGTTCAGGAAGGGACTGATCCATAACTGTGGCATGAGGAGATGAGGATCTGAGCAGTTTTCTCATGTTTTGATGAAGGAATAAGCCTGTTAGAGTTACCTTGGGCTGTGTCTTATGTGTTGAAGATCTGTTTGCATCGATGTGTGGTATCCCTGTCAGCCTTCCAAGGAGGATTACTGATGATTCTCTGGGGAGATGGTAGCACCCTGGGCACAGCACAGAGCTGGTGGCACAGGAGCAGTAGAGAGTGCTCTGCTGCTGGCAGGGTGAGCTGGTGCAGGGAGAGGGTGTTCAAACACGTGCTGAAGTCAAAGGGTAAAAAAACAAGAGGTTAGAGTATGATTAAAATGCCAGCTTTAAAGACAGTGTAAAGCATGACTCTTGCTGAGGTGTCCTGGCAGGAATACAGTGTGGGTATTTAGAAGTGTACTTTGTCAGTGGTACCTTAATTGCCTGATTGGGGCAGGACTCTCTCCAGTAAATCTCTGATTTTTCTGAACTGGGGTGTCCAAAACTGGGCACAGTACTCGAGGTGGGGTCTTTAATCACTATTCCATTTTGCAGGCAGAATACCAAGGTCTGTTTCCATGTGTTTTGCTTTTCCTTGCTCTGTCACTAAACCAGCAGTATTCTGGAGTAGAAAACAACTTCCCCAGTGCCCAGGGCAGATGGAGCAGGCTGGCAGTAAGTAGTACAGTACAGCTGTGCTGAGCGAGTTGCAGCTCCTGGGTTGGTTTGGGAAGTCACCCAGTGTCACCCAGCTTGAAGTGCTGATGATGTGGAGAGTGCTAGCAAGGCTGCCATATGCAAGAGAGGGTCAAACCAGTCTGGTTTTAGATATGGATGGTAAAATGTCATCTTGGTTAATTATTAGTCTAGCTAGATTCTCCAGTTACTCATTTGGGTTACTAATGATGGGGTGTTTACTCCTCTGGATTCCTATACCTTCTTCAGGAAGACCTGAGACTGGCTTTCAGTCCTGGGAGGATTTCATCAGCAACAGCATCACTAATTCTCTGAAGGAGAAACTCTTTAGCAATACTGAGTGCAGCAGTACTTAGCTTTTGGGAAGAACATTGCCTTAGATGCCATCTGTGTTCTGCCCATGTGCTGGTTTTGGCAAATTTTAACTCCTGTGAGTTCCCAACGGGGAACAGCAGCAAAAGAGGGGGACAGTGTCACAGAGAAAGGTGGAAATAAGAGGCTGGGGACAAGTAGGGACAGCCCCTGTGCTGGGACTGCACTGAGCTGGTGGTGAACTCCAGTATTACACTCAGCTGGTAGTTTTGGTTGGAATCTGAGGGTATTTAAGTAGAATAGCAGCAGCACCCTAAGCATTGCTCAGTTGTGTGCATCTTGGTGTGGCAGTTGTGAGCACCATCTTTGTTATCCTGATTTAAACTGTGCCTGCATATTTATTCTGTCTCTGTGCAAGTGCAAGACTTAAGTTACAGATCATGATGAAAAAAGTATAATAGTAAATTAAAATTATTTTCTTGCCGTGCCAAGGGTTTTTGTTTTCTACTGTCCCTGTCTTCTCTTCTCCCACCCTCCTCCTGGCTCCAGATTCGAGGGTGTCTGATTTGTTTGTAACTCCTGTGAGCTGGTGTTGGCATTATTGTGTATGAAAGACTTGACTAAGTGATATGTGGTTTTTTTGTTTGCATGTTAAACTTTAAGCAAGTTGAATGTAGCAGAGTTTATTTCAGAGTGGTTTCCCAGACAGCAGCTCTTCCATCTTCAGATGTTATTCTGCATTTTCTGCACCTGAATAAAGTAGCGACTGGAAAAAATTGTTGCCTAAACACCCAAAAAGTACCTTGGTAGAGCCTTTGCTACCTGCCTGAGGAACTGACAAGGGAGCTCAACAACAATCTGTTGAACTCAAGTTCCTTTTGAGCTCCACAGTGTTGAAACTGTGGAGCTGAGGTTTGCTGGGGAGAGGGAGGCAGCGACGTGGGGCTGAGATTGGCAGGAAGCTGTGTTGAAATGCTGAGGGCTTGATGGGGAACAAGTGACTGCCCAAACCAAAATGGGAAAGAGATCTTTCTTCACCAAAATATAAGCACTGCAAATCATAAATATCAACACAGAAAGGGCTTTTGTGTGTTATTAAGGTTTGGAGATCCAAAGCTTTAACATACCATGCAGTGAAATTTGATCAAATGGCTCTACTTACCAGTCCTGTAGAGAAGCATCTGTTACTCAGCTATAACTTTCTCCCAGCATTTCTTACAGGATACTCTGATATTGTTCTGATTGTTCGTTCTAGTAACTGAAGGGAGCTGATCCAAAGCCTGGAGAGGGGCTGTTTCCAAAGGCCTGGAGTGAAAGGCCAAGGGCCAATGGTTTAAATGAGAAAGGAGTGGATTGAGATGAGAACTAAGGAAGAACTTTCCCACCAAAGTGGTGGACCTTGGACCAGGTTGCCCAGGGAGGTGGTTGAGGCCCCATCCCTGGAGACATTCCAGGTGGGGCTTGAGGAGGCTCTGAGCCCCCTGCTCTAGTTGAGATGTCCCTGCTCTCAGCAGGGGGTGGACTGAATGAGCTCTGGAGCTCCCTTCCAACCCACACATTTCTGAGTTTTTTGATTCAGAGCACAGTAGTGGTTTTTTTGAAACACACTGGTACTACAGTTCAGCATTGGAAAAGTGAGAAACATTCACTAATTTTTGCAGCAGTTGTGGTCATCACATAATTGCTGAGCTTCTGGTTTTGATGGTCTTTCAAGTGAAGGTGTTAAGAGGAGGAGTCCTTAAAAAAAAAAACCTGCATCAGGAGCTATTTAGAAATAGAATTTGCCAATGACATTGTGGCTTGACAAGCCTCTGGTGAACTTTGGCTGAAATTGCAGAATTTTGCACATTGCCAAGGTCACTGAGGAGTGCAGGAACTGATAGGTTAGTGGTAAATCAATGGTAGGTGCATTTTTGTCATGCATGTCCCAGAAATAAGAGATCCTGTATCAAGGATCAACCCCCTCTATCTTACTCTTGTCCTGAATATTTGCTCTCTAAAGTCTGCCTTCAAGGTCTGTGCAAGGTTGCATCCTAGCCCATGCTGTTGGCTGTGTTGATGGAATTAAGAAGTTGTTTGTTTCCTTTCAAGCAGGGAATCATTAGCAGAATGACAGAATCGGTGAAAAACATTGTACCAGGATGGCTACAGAAATATTTCAACAGAAGTGAAGATGAATGTGTAGATACAAATGAATCTACAAACCAGGAAGAGAATCCAGTAAACTATCACCATGATTATGCAAATGAAGACACCATAGTGATTGATGGGAGAGTCACGCCTGAATCACCAAGAATTAATTTAGAAGGTATGTGAAAAATCATTTAGTCTTCTGACCATCTGTATTTATTCACAGATTGCTAGTTTTGAATCTAAATTTCTAAGGGAAGCTAGAAGAAGCATTTTGATAGAATTAAAAAAAAACAGCCCAACAAACAAAAAAATCCACATGCAAAACAAAACTTCCCCCACCCTACAACAAAAACCCAACAAACCAAATCCCAGAAAACCCCAACAACTGTTTGTGAACAGTTTAGCTTGAAACTGTAAACATAATTGCAGAGCATAATGGAGCTTGTCTTGCAGCTCTTGGAAGTCATCAGTTAATTTCAGGTAGTCAATTAACCAGGTGCAAAATATTGATAATGTGCATTTACAAGCGTGCTGGGTAACATTTTCTTTTTAGAATATCTGGAATGAAAGTCTTTCTAATTGCTTAAGGTAATAAAAACATTAATTTGTTCTGTTGTCCTCAAAACAAAAGACCAGATGCTAGAATGCCAGAGGAAAATTCCTTCTCGTGTCCTGATTCGTTTTGGTTCTTTCCCTTGGGCTTCTTCAGTCAATTTAGTAAAATTCCTTGTTATTTAGAACTGGGGAACTTGGTTTATAACATTATTCTTTTTAAAATACTTGGTAATATAAAACTCTTTGAAATATTAGTGTCTATGGCTAGCGTGGGATCTTTGAAATCCCATTTGGACTCTTGACAAAGAAGTTTGCAGGATTACTCTGTGTTTTAGATCTGTGCCTCTCACTGGTTCTGTACTTCTCTAAGTTTTCATATGCTCTTATTTGAGTTTCTCTTAAATTATCAGTTTTGTGGAAGTTAATTTTTAATAAGGAGAGAAGTTTTGTCTGAGCACATGTACATAACCATCTGTGTGGAAAGTCAGTTGCTTCTGTTGTTGGCAGGATGAAAAATAACGAGGAAATACCTTTGTCACCAATGTCATCTAATTGTAAATAAGGAGCTTTACTGCTTTCTGGGTAGCTGTGGCTTGAGAATAAGTTTGGATAAAGGAATAGAGAAAGTCTTCATGAATGAGGAACATGTGTTGGCTTTCCTGAAGAACTGTGTGAAAGGACCTTTCAGTAAGAACAGCTGCACAGCAAACTTTCTAGCTCCAAGAAATCAGGAGCAGATGGAAATCCTAGAACCTTTAGTAACTTGTGTTGCAATCTGTGGATGTTGTAGACCAGTCTATCCAGTATAGTTAATTATAAGATTTTTAAAAATTATTATTATTACTATTATAATTTTAGCCTGTTTCTTCAGCTCTTGAGTTGCCAGTGTTCTAGAGCACACATTCCTCTGCTTGGCCAGCCTTCAGCCTGATAACACTTCCTTTATCTCAGACAAGATGGTCCTAAATCTACCAGTGCTTTGGAGAACTAATTACTAGTGCTATGGTGGTTATGAAGATTGAACCAGCTAGTTTAAGCTTCAGTGCAAATAACAGGAGAATAATGACTCAAAATCATGTTCAAACCCAGAATTCCCAGGAGTGTCTGTGGGCTTAACAGATATCAGGCAAGACAACCATGAATAGCTGTTCCATTCATGTGCCAAGCTGGAGCTTTGAGACAACCTCTTGCAGGACCCTGGCAGTGTTTACAGATCCTTGGGTTCATGAGGAAAAAAATCACCACCTTATGCTGAGGCCAGGCCACTTACCTGTCCTTTGTGCCAGGATCTCACAAGTTAACTGATAGGAGAGAAAGTTTGACTTGTAGCATGACTTGATACAGTAGAATTTGAGAGGGGAGACTCAAGTTTTAGAGGCTGGGCTGACCTTAGACAGATGACAGACACTCTCTGTTAACCTTGATGGGAAGAGGAAGAGAATAAGGGAGACAGACTTGTTGCTTATCTGCCAGTTGCCAGAGGAGGAGAAAGAATGAGAAGAGACTGTTTTCTTCACCAAGATGCCAAGAAGCCTTTATTTATTAATTTACAGCTCTTTTTATACCCTTTTAACCTCGAGGTATTTGGACAAGGAGCCAGCCACCCCCTGAGGTGATTGGCTGGGGTGCCACAGCACCCATAGTCAAAACATCTCTACTCTTTTACAAACAGCTGCCACCAAGGTCACAGCTGGTGGGAGTCTTTGCAATCCCACGAGGAGGCAGATTCCAGGCAGTAGTTATTTTAGCATCCACACAGACTTGTGGATTGGAAAAGAAAACTCAACCAGCTTTAATGAAAAGAATAAAAAAATGGAATGTATGGAAATATACAAACCCAATATCGAACCCAAACCCCTGATGGCAGTTACATCACTGTTGCCACTGCAGTGGCAGTTTTATACTGAACGTGACAAACGTGGGGTGGAATCCCTTTTGGGCAGTTGGGGTCACCAGTCCTGGCTGCTCCTCCCTGCAGGTGCAAACATCTCTGCAAATCCACATGATCAAACTCACTCCAGCTGGGTTGCAAGATGATAAAAGTTGCAGAGTTGGCTGCCACTCGCCACGTAACCTCCGCTTTTGGAAAGCTTCTTGGAAGCTTCACCTTCAGAAGAAGGATTCTCTACATTTGATTTAGTGTAAGACCCAGTGTCAGAGCTCTTGAGCATGGCACCACAGTCTGGTGTGGTGAAGCCTCCTTAGGTGCTCAGTGCAGCGTGACCAGTTGGTGTCTGGAGCGGCCTTGCTGGTGTCATGGGGCAGTTTGGTGAAACCCTATCTGGGTGAGGAAGATGTTAAATTCAGCTTCTCTATTTTTGTGCTTAGACCTTGGCAATAGCAGGACTGTTGATAGAAAACAGGTTTTGGCTTCCCCAGGCTTGCCTAGAGGGAAGTTAATTGTCTTCTTGATCTTGTTTAGAACCATCCACGAGTAGATCTGCCCTGAACTTCTCGGATGTGTTAACGAGGCCCTCGCTGCACCGGAGCCATTTGAACTGTACCATTTTGGATTCTGCAGTGCCACACTGTCAGCCCTCCACCTCCTCTTCACTTGGCATTGGCAGTCCTGGGCTGTCTCTTGTAAAAGAAATAAAAGATTCTACCTCTCAGCACGACGATGATAACATCTCAACAACCAGTGGCTTCTCCTCTAGAGCATCTGATAAAGGTAACCTGAGCAGATGTGCTCAAATGGAGTTTTTCTTGTAGCAGGAGGTATTTGGCATTCTTCAATATCTCACAACACCTTAGGAAATAAAGTAGGGCAACTCTGGATGTTGGGATTACATTTGATTTTTAGTATTACAGAAGGGTCTGATCTTGTCACCTTTAAATCTAACCATGATTTGGAATACATTTATGATGTCACAAGGAGTCAGTGCTGACAAACACACAGCTAGATTATCTGCAGATCTGGGATAGCAGGAACTGAAGATGAGTGGCTGTTGTTTGACAGCTAGGTTGATTGCCTAGAAGGCAGTGTGTCAGAAAAACTAACTGACAGCTGGTTAAACAGGTGACAAACAGAAACACAAGATGCTTTCCTGTGTTTTTACCAGGAGTCAATAAAGGAACTATTCTGATGGAGCAAGTTTCAGATTGCTTTTTTGGCCTCTATTGGTAGAAGGCATCTGTTGTCAATACTGCCCTGTCTTCAATAAGAAATGTACCTCATTTTAAAGTTGGAAAAGTAAACTCTGTGTTGATATAAGTGGGGTGATCTCACTGAGAAAAGAATAGCAGGTTTGCAGCTTTTTCTAGCCCCCCTTATAAATGGGGATTGAGGAATGCTCAGGAAGTTCTCTAGAGAACATACTTTTACAATTCAGAGTAGATGTTTTCAGGGTTTAGCAATACAGCCTGGGTTTAGTAGAACTTTCTGGTGTGTTTCCATAAAACATACATGAAAATAGATCATTAACTCTGTTAGTTCAGGCTTTGGGGAATTTTTCAGGTTTAAAACCTCTGCAGTTCAGACCAAAGCTGGCCTCCAACCCTTTACCAACACGAGAAAAACTTGGTTTCACTATAGATGCACCAGGGTTTATGCCATTCCCTTTTGTTTTGCCATGAAAGAAGATGAGTGCTTTGCTTTGGAAACATGTTATTAACTTGTGCATGCTTTGAAAGATCCCTGAAAGGCATTTGCAGTTCTGTGAACACGTTTCAAGTTCAGAGCTGATATTTGGTTTTCTTACCTTATGTGAAATTGATCTGTTTGAAGAACTCCAAAGGTTAGAGTGCTGGAAAAATGAGTGCTAGAGGGCTTTTTTTATTCTCCAAGACTTTTTTTTTTTTCTGTATTAAAACCTCTGGAGTTAGTATGGTTTTCAATAACAAGTATTTTCTGGGTATACAAGGCATTTACATATTACATGTGTTATTTTGGCAGATATCACAGTTTCAAAAAATACTTCAGCACCCCTGCTCTGGTCCACAGAGACTGAAAGATCTCATTCCCTCTCCCACCATCCTGCAGCTAGCTCTAAAAAACCTGCTTTCAATTTATCTGCTTTTGGATCTCCTCCTTCTGTAAGTACTGCACATTATTAGTTTCAACCAGTGTGAATTTTCAGCCATTTTTCTAACCACTTGTCCTAATACTTCTCTTTAGTCACTTGGAAACATTTCAGTCTTTAAGACAAGCCAGCTTGGGGATTCTCCATTTTACCCTGGAAAAACCACTTATGGTGGTGCAGCTGCAGCAGCAAGGGAGACAAAAGCACGAATTGCTCCTTACCAGGTAGGACAAGAGTAGTGCAGAGTGAGGGAAAAGGTACTTGAAATGCAGAAATTGGAGAGCAAAAGAGCTGTCAGCAGGGAGCTGAAAACGTGGCTACAATTCCTAATTTGCCCTCTTGGCCTACATGAGTAGAAAAGAAAATTTCTGTTTAAATTCTGGTTTTAACAGTAGAAATACTTGTTACACTACAAAAGAATGAGAGTAGCATCTTAGGTTCTGCCTGGTTGTTCATAGTGGGGATTTCCTCTGTTGTCTTTCTAAAGAATCAATGTTATGCCACTGTTTGCCCCTGTATTATGGTAAAATAACATGTAAATAAAACCATTGATAGCATAAGTTTATAGCAGCAAAAGCTGCACCTGTTTGATACTTGTCTGGGTACCCCAGTCTGCCTACACCTGCTATGAATATATTGTATGTAATGGTGCACTCTTGACTATAGCTGTATCTGAAAGGCAGCTTTGCTCTTCTATTACCTAGAGGGAGGCTTGCAGTTCTACATGCAATCTCAAAATACAAAATATTTCCTATTTTAATATCATTCAGATGGCTCATGAAAAGAGTTACTTGGCCCTAAGAATTCTTCATGTTCTAAAACAAACCAGCAAATTAAAAATGTTGACACCTCTCAGTAGCTAGAGTAGAATCTAAAAGGAAGCCAATAAAATCTGGTTCAGTTGGGATGTGTTTAAATGTGCAAAATGACCTTTAAAAAATATGAAATCAAAAGTAAAAATTAACTTTATTTAAGGAACTTGGAATAAAACTTTGTTGGACCTATTCTGACAGTCTGTGTTTAGCATGAGAGAAGGGGACCTGACGTAGGGGAAACCTTGAAAATTTGTGGTTTTTACTGACTTGGTGTTAAATCAAACTTCAGAACACTGAAAACTTCCTGTCAGCTAGAAACCCTCTTTGGTCATCAATTTATTTATTTATTTTTACAAATTAAATGTGGCTCATGATGAAAAAGAGGAACCAAAATACCAGGTTTTTAACAGAGAGACTGGCTTGCTTGTGCTGTAGAGTACAGCCAGTCTTACTTGTGTTTTTCACATGGTCTCTTTCCTGTCTTCATGAAGCAGCACAGTAAGCATGATGTGCTTTGAGAGATTTGACATAATCTTTAGGGGAAAAAAAAAAGAGTGAAAGAAGTTTTTTTCAAATCACAATCAAAGTTCTGTGGTGCAAAGAGAAGAGTTTTACTTTTTCAGGGTGATGTGTTTAGAGCTGTTACAGTTCAGATCAGATCTTTATCTTTTTAAACAGCAAAAAGATGTGCAGTCAGCTGTAACCTTGGGGGAAGGGAGGAAACAAGAAGTAAAACTAGAAATTCCTGATGATGAACATAGAGCTCAGTTTGAAGGTGGTGGATCACAGCATTGTGAAACCAACGGCTCTTGTCACTGAAAGGACTTTCTGCAGCACAAGCCTTTGCTCAGTTCTGTTTTCATGAGAAAGACCCTTCAGGTCTGACATCCTTCATGATCTTTATGGGGTCCTGCTTAAACTTCTATAAAGTCAGTAGATTTTCTTCTTCATGGCTAGAATGCCCAGCAAACACAATTTGTCTTCACGAGAGCATTGGTTCTATCATCAGTGTGGCCACAGGGTGTAAACTAAATGCATATTGAATGAAAACTCGAGCATCACAACAGTTTGCAATGCTGCTTTTTCAGCCACCAGTAAGGAGACAGATGAAAGCTAAACAAGCAAGTGTGCAGTCCTATGGTGTGACCAGTTCCACAGCACGGCGCATCCTGCAGTCGCTGGAGAAGATGTCGAGTCCTTTGGCGGTAAATGGCCCCCCCCGATCTGTGTCACTGCAGCTGCTGCACACACACAGTGCCTGTGCCCCCCTGCAGGAGGAGGGTCTGCCTCATTCAGTGCCCAAGTTAACTTATTGCACTGGTTTTGTTTTGAAACAGGATGCTAAAAGGATTCCGTCTTCTGCATCTAGTCCACTGTCTTCTGTAAGTTGATCACAACCCCCCCGTGTTTTTGTTGGATGGCATCCCCTCAGGAAAATGACAATCCTCTAATATTTAGGCTTTTTTTTTTCCTCACCCTTAGCCTGTGGATGGGAGCGTGCTGAATATGACAGGCTTCCAATCCAAACGAAAACAGGTAAGAACCATTAGCATCTTAAGCTAAGATATAGAACTTTCTGTGCTTTATAACAATTAGAAGTGTCACAAACCTCAATGACACCATCCACAGGAATTAATATTAGCATGATGAGAGTTACAGCTGTCTTGGCTGTGTGGACATGGCTAAAAATGTCTTTTCTACCCACACTAGATGAAGGACTGTGAAGATTGATTGCACAGGCTAGGAATTCTCTTTATGTGGTGGATATGTCAATTAAGATCAACTTTAGAACACAGGAAGTAGTTTTGTTTCATCCTGCACCTTGGGGTTAAGTTGCACATTAATATGTCTGCTCAGGAAAGCTTTGTCTTGCAGAAATGATTAGAAGTAGAAAAAAAACCTATTCAGGTTAACACAGAGATTTTGTGCAGATTTCCATATTTATTTTGATCAGAAAACTAATACTTTTTTTTTATTACTGCTCAAAGTAAGGAGAAGGAAAATTGTTAAATGTTGTAGCTTCTGTAACCCTACATTCCCAGATTCCTGTTTGGATGTAGCACTGAACTGTGCTAATGCTGTGGTAAATTATTATTCCCTTAATTTTTGTTTAAAAAAAATGAAAATTAGTAATGTCTTTTAATAACTTTCATTTGGGATATTGAGTTATTAAATTGTTAAACCCACAAAAGGCCACTTTAAGATCAGGCACCCAAAGGAACACAAGTGTTTTTCCTTCCATGCAAACTTTTCATCTGCTCTTTTAATGAGAAAATGTTCAAGATATCTCAAGAAGTTTCCATGCTAATCCTGTGGTTAGAAGTATAATTAATTTTATACTCACTTCAGAGTTTACAAACATCTTGGATTTCCTGTAGCATCTTTTGCCCTCTGCTAAATTACAAGAGCATTGAAAAGTAGAGCATATACTTTACTGTTACTGTTATCCCAATAATTGCAAACAAAGCTGGTGTGGGTTCTGAGTCAAGTTGTAGAGCTACACCTGTGCTGGGGCATTAAGGAAGATCTCCCAGATTTGCAGGCTAGAGCCTGACATCAGCCAGTGTTGCTGCAGCTGTCACTGGCTGAAAGGAGAGAAATTGTCTGACCATAATACTAGAATTCATCAAGTTTGGCAGGGGAAGGGTGGCCCTTGATGAGAAGGGGAGGAGAGAGTTGTGTGTGCCAAGGAGAGGGTTCTGTGTTTCCCTGCTGAAGCAAACATGTGTTTGAGGGAATGCTTGAGCACTCAGGCAAAACTTCTGCAGGTTTTTGTGGTTTGGTTTTGTTTTTATATTAAAGATTTGCACCAGACAGAATGGCTTTTAGTGTATTCAACATCCAACTGGCTGACTTATATTTTTGTCAAGGTACATTCCTGTCTAATTTGATATCTTTCTACAATAATGACACCCATTTAGTGGAGAAGGGAAGGTGGTGGGTGGAGTTTTTCTGGATTTTAGTGAGGTTGTTCCTCACAGCATCCTTCTGGACAAGTTGTCCAGCTGTGGGATGAGCAGCAGACAGTGCAGGGACAACACTGGCTCAACAGCAGGGTGCAGAGGGTTGCAGTGAATGGGGCTGCATCTGGCTGGTGACTGCTCACCAGCAGTGTTCCTCAGGGCTCAGTTCTAGGGCCAGCTCTGTTCAATATTTTCATGAGTGATCTGGAGGCAGAAGTTGAAAGCACCATCACAGGATCACAGGTTGGTAGGGGTTGGAAGGGACCTCTGAAGATCATTGAGTGTAACACCCCTGTCAGAGCAGGACAAAACTAGAGCAGATCACTCAGAAATGCATCCAGACAGGTCTGGGAATTCTCCAGAGAAAGAGACTCTGTTCCAATGCTCTACAACTCTTACAGTAAAGAAGTTCTTCCTCATGTTGAGATGGAACTTCCCATGCTCCAGCTTGAATCCACTGCCCCTTGTCCTGTCACAAAGACAAGTGAGAAGAGGCTGTCCCTGCCTTCCTGACACCCAGCCCTCATGTATCTATGGACATTCATTAGATCCCTATTAGCAGGATTGCTGATTGTACCAAGCTAGGAGCTGCTGTTGACTCTCTTGGGGGACAGGAGGCATTGCAGAGGGATCTAGACAGATTGAAGCACTGGGGTGACATTTAACAAGTCCAAATGCTGCATCCTGCTTGCACCTGGGAGGGAGTTAACCCTGGGCACTAAATTGGGAGAGGAGTGGGTGGAGAGCAGCCCTGCAGAAAGGCATCTGGGGTAGCTGGTAACAGCAAGCTCAGGGTGAGTCAGCAGCCTGTGCTCTGGCAACCAGGAGGTCAAACCACATCCTGGATGCATCAAACACCTTGTAACCAGCCAGTCAAAAGAGGTGATTATCCCTCTGTATTTAGCAGTGGTGCAGCATCACTTTGAGTGCTGTGTGTGGTTCTGGGCCCCACCGTGTAAGAAGGATGGGAAGGTCTTCAAATGTCCAGAGGAGAGCTGGTGAAGGGGCTGGAAGGAATGTCCTGTGAGGAGTGGCTGAGGACACTTGAGTTGGTCTAGTTTGGAGAGGAGGAGGCAGAGGGGTGACCTCATTGCTCTCTCCAGCTTCTTGAGGAGGGGAAGTGGAAAGGGAGGTGCAGAGCTCCTTTCCCTGGGATCCAGTGACAGGAGTGTCTCAAAGCTGTGTCAGTGACAAGAGGCTCAGCCTTAACTTTGGGAAGCATTTCTTTGCTGAGAGGGTGCTCAGACCCTGAGCAGGGTTCCTGCTGAGGTGATCAGTGCCCCAGACCTCCCAGTGTTCATAAGGCATTTGGATAAATATAAATTCTATCCCAGTTCTATTCTCTTTTCATTTCAAACCAGCAGTGGACTGTCCTTCACTCAAAAATGGGCTTGTGAACTTAAATAAACCACATTTTACTCAGTTTCAAAATGAATATGGTGTTTGCTACTTAGAAGCACCTTTATTCATTATATAGATAGTACAGCAGGAATTTTATTACAAAGAGTTGGGAGATACTGTGAAATTAAGTCTTCATTATAAACACAGTTTTCTCTTGGTACCAATTTACATAATAGCATGAATCATAAGTCTGATTCTTCTGATCCTTAAGACTGCAGATGGAGGCTTTGGTAAATCTCAGAGCCTTTTAGGGTCTTGTTTCACAATTTAGTTCAGTCAGTTTTGCAGAATGTACAGTGATTTCTGTTAAGAATTAACTCTTGTCTGTGAAAATGCTTTAACAGGGAAAGTCAAACCAGTACTTTTAAATGCATCTAATGCAAATTGAAAACACTGGAACATAATTGAATGAATGAGACTATTTAAAAAATATTTACAAGTTGTGTTTTCCTTTTTTTTTTTTTTTTTCCAAAGTCTAACTTCAAAGGAGGAAAATGTAGGAAGGCCAGAAGCCTGTGTAATTGGTTGCTTAACACTTTGTGGAATTAATGGATGAAGATGGTAAAAAAATACCACAGTGTGGGCAGAGAAGAGGAAAAGATGGGAGCATATTATAGTAACATGAGTTATTTCGATCATAGTAACACGAGTTATTTTGTCTATAAAGTTAACTGCCAAATGTTGAAACAAGATTCAGTCAGACATTGGCTCCTTCTGTAGCTTTGTGGATTTCATAACTGATTTTCCAGTGATTTCCCTCTGCAAGCTGCATGCTTTTCCAGCACTTCCAAATAATTTCCACTGGGTGCTGAGGCTGATGGAAGGTTTATAGTTCCATAACTTTTTTAATCAGTAAATGCTGTGGTAATTTGGCTGGGTTCAAGGATAAATGGTTTGCTGCTTCTTTTCCAAAGATGGAATCCCAGCATCCACCTGTCCAGAAACTCCTGACACCAAAGGCAATCTCTCTGTCCGTGAGTCGGACCCAGTATTTTAAACCATCTCTGACTCCAACTACTGATTCCAGCAAAACTCACCAGAGGATAGATACAAAACAAAAAGTAAGTACATTTTTCTAGTACTTATCTGCCTGTTTTTTACAAGCTTGGAATGTTTCTAGCCAATTACTGCGCTAAGGTGCTCTTTCTTGGCTAGGAGCAGCAGGTTTGAGGTCAGCGTGAAGACAGTGGGATCATTGTGAAAGAGACACTTTGAGGTTTTATGGATTTAGAAGTATTTCTGGAAGAGTGAGCGGTGGTTATTTTCAGAATATGATGATGTGCTATTGGGTTGGGCTGTTCTCAGTGAAAGAATGTTAAAATGCAGAAACATTTTCCTTTCTGTGTGCTCCTGTGCACAAGGCTGTCAGTGGAACGTGCTGGTGTTGTGTTTAAACTCTTTCACATGGGCTACTGGCTCCCAGTGAGATTCCTGACAATTACCTAATCTGAGCACTTTGGTGTAGGTGGAGTCCCTGATAAACTTGGCTTAAAACAAGATTGGCATCTCTTTCAGAAAAAAAAAAACAAACACCTGTGGTTTATTATCAATCTGAATGTAAAGATCACCAGGTGCTGAATCTGGGGACTTTTTAGGCCAGAGCTCAGAGTGGATAGTTGTAGTGGTTAGGGAACAAGCTTAAGTAAGTGAGGTATATTTAGTGGTATAAATAAAAAAAACCCTCAGCATAAAACATATATGGTGGTTTGTCTTCACTTTTTGTGTAGTTTATAAATACAGATGAATCTTGAAATCAAAATTACCTTGCAGGTCATAAGAGAGAAGAGTTTTCCTGATGAACAGCAAGAAAAATCACCTGAAAGGTAAGACACATCTCAGTTAAAAATACTTAAAAGAAAGATGCTTGCTCCTTGGTCACTACTGTCTGTATGTCTGTTTTCTTTTGGAAGGACTGGGACAGGTCTTATGGGAATGGTAACTATAGTGAAAAAATTGTATTATGAGAGAGCTCAGCTATTTGTGTATCTTGATGTTCATTAGCTGTTTCAGCTAATTATTTAATTGCTTAGAGACTGAAAGCTTTGTCCTGGAGGAATGACTCTTTGAAAGATTCTTTATAAGGTGAAGTGGCTTACAGTACAGGAATATATTTATTTGTTAAAAAGCAAAAACCTGGAGGAAGAGCTTTTTAAATACTCCTTTAATGGCCAGGTCACTTGTCTGCTCTGTGAGTCTGCATGAAAAACAGGAGCCCTTTAGAATCACCTGAGGGCAGATGCCAATTTGTCTAAAACACAGAATTCCAGGAGAGTTAATAATTTTTTTTCTTGAGGAGCTTGACTTACATTGCATTGCTCACTTGGCTTAGGTGGAATGACTTCACCTCCAGATGATATTAATGGATCTTCCTTCTGGGCAACTAGTCTTTTGGGTAATGGCTTAAATTAAGACACTTTATATTCAAATGATACCTTTTTTTGGGAGAATTCATCTCTTTCAAAGAACAGGGACCTAGTTTTTTTATTGTGTCTGTGTTCATCTTCTGAGCAATTCATCTGCTGCCCTGGGCATTCTGTGGCTTGCAAAAAAAACCCCAAACTTACCTTTTTGTTTTGGCATCTGATAGTTTGACTTCACAGCAGCTACCTCTCCAGGGCTGTAAGAGATTGGCTCAGATGTATTGGCATAGGTGCAAGCAGATGTTATGTTTAACTGTGGGATTTCAAATTGTTCTAAATTCTCTTTCTAGAACTCCTTTATTCTTCTCCACCTAGGAGTTCCAGAAAACTGATACTGCTTTTTATTTCATTTGCAAGTTTTACTGCTAAGTTCTGTTTTAGTCTGTAGAGTGTCCTTTTATGAGAATTCTTTTGTCAAGCCAGTGTCTGTTTGGTGTCACGTTCTGGAGCAGGAGCTCCAGACTCTTGGTGCAGCTAACTTGCAGTCCTGTGCCACACCTCTGTTCAGCTCTTCAGTTTATAAACCCAGGTCAGAATTGTAGGTTGGACTGAACTTGCTCAAAGACAGAAAACTGTCTTTCCCCCTTGGAAGCTGACAGGTGTTAACAGAAAAGGAATATGGGCTATTACGGACAGACTATGATTGTCTGAATAAAGCTCTATTTTGACAGAAGATTTTTTTCAGAAGTTGAATTGATTGTCAGTTTGGATTAGAGAAATGTTTGAGCATATGGCCTTAAGGATCTGGCTTCCTCTCAGTGGTTACAGTGCTAAGCAGGCTGTTTGATAAGTTTAGACCAATTCTCCTCCTCAGTCTTCTGGAAACTTGACCCAGTGTCTTCCATTGTGATCAAATGCACTCCTGTAACAACTGACTGCTTGGCTGCAGGATAAGCCTTGATGTGTTAATCTTTTCCAGGGATACTTCATTCTGGTGCCATACTGCTTTGTATTGTTGTTGCTCTCTAGTTTACTTCTGGTTTGAGGTGTGATGTGTTTGGGGGTATTTGTTTGGGTTTGGGGGGGATACTTTTCCCTACCCACTTGGATTAGGAAATCTCTCTGGTTTGGATCTGGGCTTTTGTAATGAACAGAGAAATGCTTTTGTCCTCCTTACAAAAGGGATCTGTGTTCATGACTGAAAAGACTTCTGGAATGTTGGCACACCCAGACACCTCTGCTGCTGCTGATGGCCTCAGGACAGCCCGAGCTGCTGCTGAAGCTTTTGCCCTGTTCTCTTGCCAGAACTTGAGCTGAAGCCTCTCTGCTCCACGAGAGCCATCGGCAGCGCCCCGCGTGCGCTCGCTGCTCGCTCCCCCAAAACAGGCTGTGTGCTGCTCTTTCATGTCCCTGCAAAGAGTCACTCATCCCAGAATCAGAGCTGGCAGTCTGCATTCCCACTGGCTAGACTCAAAAGGAAACATTAGAAAATAAGGATCTAAATCAGTTCTCCTATTTCAGGTCTTCTGGCTTAGTCATCGTTCCTTTATGGATAATGCGACTGCTTCTGCTGTGTGCCCTTCTCACTGCTCACCAGCCCTCTTGAAAAGTTCTTCTTTTGATTAGGAAGTGTCAGTTCTAGGACTAATAATGTCTTGAAATAATTCAATGAGGTTGATTTGCTTTGTGTGTGAGTGTGGTTTTGTTTTCCTTCACCAACCTGTGTGGTGTTGTTCTGTGCCAGCAATTTCAAGTTTGGTACTCCTGCATCCAACGGTCTGTCTTCAGGAGCAGCAGTGAGTGCTGGTGGCAAGATGAGAAGGGAAAGAGGAGTGCACTATGTATCAAAACCTGGACAAGAAGAACAGGTAAGGGAATGCTGGGTTAATTGCTCTCACTGAGATCACTGAAGTAACTAGCCAAGTATTCCAATTTCACTGCCTCATAGTAATGTATAATAAACCACTTCTGTTTTGTGGGCTTTTTGCTGTGGGTTTCAGGTCAGCCTGCAATTTATTTATTTGTTCAAGTGCCTCAACTTTGGTTTTGTATGTTCTAAATATTCAGTCATATTGTCTTCATACTATAAATTTTCTTCTTTGCATTTGAATGAACAAATTCTGGTAGAGGCTTGTTGGGTGTTATAAAGGACTGATGTTTGAAACAAGTGCCAAGTAACTAAGTTTAATTTATTTCATATAAGTCACATAGAATGATGCAAGCTGAGAATTGAAGCAGAAGAGTGTTCTGCATGTCTGCTAATGGTCATTCACAATTTCTGGCACTTAAACCCATTGTGCCAGCTTATTTTTGTGTGGGGGGTTGTGTGTGTTTTCTGTTTCATTTTGTGGGGTTTTTGTGTGTCATTTTTATTGATGGTTTTTGTGAGGGTTGGTTAGTTTGGTGATTTATTTGTTTATTTGTTTTCTTGTTTTAATGGGAGAAGTCCATGTAATAAAACTATGGTCATGACTCCCCTGAAGATTATTTTTCTGATGGGATGTTATGTAAGTGCCCTACTACTGGGTCTTAAATATAAAATACTGCAGTCTTCTGGCTGATGCAAGATGAATAAAAAGTAAATACTGGAGAATGTTTCTATAATACAAATGGTCTGAGCACTGAGGTCCAATAGGCTCTTCAATTCAAGACGGTGAAAGATGCAGGCTGTAGGATATATTAAATTTCTGTAGTAGCCACTTAAATCTACCCTTAGTCATTTCTAAGTGCAGATTGTTATTAGACTGGCCATTGTCATTTAAATCCTAACTAATCTAACTGTGGTAATCAAATAATTTAAAAGGCAAGGTAAGAACCAGGAGTTTTTAAGGTACATTGGTTTCTGAGTTTTACATTTGCATCCTGTTACATGACACAGTCTAGATTTACTAGAGTATGGTCTTGTATGTTGCTAGTCAGGCTTTCTTCTTTGGTGTTTTGTGCTTTGGTTTTGGGGTTTCAGTACCAAAGTACAGAAAGCAAGGATAAATCTGATCTGTGCCCCTCTCTGTTCTGCCCAGGTATCAGTTTTGAGCTAATTTTCAGTATTCTTACTGGATTAGTGATGAATGTAGTATCACATGGAAGCTAATTTATGGCTGCCATGAGTTAATGCTGTGGCAGGCTGAGGTGGGGAGGTTTGGATTCATTTTGAACAGTTTGTCTTCATCAATACATCTCTCTGGTATTTAACTGTGTTAAATGAAGAGTGGGACAGGGTAGAAAGGCAGTATGTCTTGTAAAAAAGCAAAGCTAAAATTTAAAACTTTAAAGAGAAAAAATAACATTTACAACTATGCAAATTTCCACCTAGGAAGTGGAGGAACCAGTACTACCAGAAATCCCCCTGCCCATCAGTACTGCAACTCTGCCTTCCTTCAACTTCAGTTTTCTTGCCAGCAGTCCTGTCTCTTCATCACCAAGCAGCGTGTCAACAGCAGTGATGAACAAGGTGAGGATTTGTTGTGTACCACTGATAAAAATTATTATTATAATTGTACTGTGTTAACTTCT
The DNA here is from genome assembly GCA_024611195.1 of Ceyx melanurus. Classification (NCBI taxonomy): domain Eukaryota; kingdom Metazoa; phylum Chordata; class Aves; order Coraciiformes; family Alcedinidae; genus Ceyx; species Ceyx melanurus. The sequence goes on from JANHGL010017079.1 coordinate 29,516, forward strand.
TTTATGGTGCTTGTGAAACTAACCAGTGTTAATTGGTTGACTAGATCAGGATTAGATTCTGATTTGAAGGAAGTTCTTGATTCAGCCTCTGTCCATTTATACTTTGCAAACTTCTAGTTAGGAGAATCATAGAACTGCTTCAAGCACTGTGGAGACTTTATTGGGATTTTATGCCAAGTTAAATGACTGAATTTGAGTTAGAATTAATGGTCATAAAAGCCTAGTGTAGGCTATGAGCCTAGGGTGCAGGAATTGAATATTATTTCAGTAAAATAAACATTCATCTGTTCCAGGGTACTTGAAATATTTGTGTGTATTTTGAAGCAGATCTCTGCTTTAACATGTTGAGGTATTTGCTGAAGCTGTGACTGCAATTTAGTTAGTTTAAGGTTCTGAAGCTGCAAGGTCTGCTTTTCCATATATTTCATATATCCAGATGTAACATCTCCTTTTGTTCTCCTGGTTGTGTGGGATTTGATGATACTGTACTATATGCTCACTTGCAGGTTAACTTTCTCCTATTACAACTCTTATCTGTGGATTAGAAATACAAATATTAAACATCAGATTTCCCAGCTTCACTGCAGAACATCTGTTAGCAGCTGCTTGAATTCACTATCTAGTATTTCACCAGGGTATTTTTCTTTTAGATACAAACCTTAATTCTTTTGAAAATGCAGGTACAACCAGCAAGTAGTGTTGGCAGTCCCGTGTTCAGATTTTCATCTCCAATTGTGAAATCTACTGAGGCAGAAGTGCTACCTCCATTGTCTGTAAGTAAAATGAATCCATCTCAAGACTTCAGTAGAATATTGGATATCAGTAAAGGAGAATTGGCCCTGATAATGGGGAAAACAAATATAGAGGTTTGTCTTTTATTGATGCTGGATGACAAGTAAGTTTGAAGACTGGATTTGAAATTATTATTTGTGTGTGAAAATTGAAGTTCCTTTAATTTCAGAATCTGAAAAATCTCTTTCTTTTTCATAGCAGATTGGGTTTACATTTAGTGTTCCTGTTGTAAAATCAGCAGAGCTTTCTGGATCCAGTGATACACCAGTGACACCCTTTCTTACTATAGGTAATGGAAATCTCAGCATTTCCTATCTGGTGTGCTGATTTTCTTTTCTTTTTATATTAAATAGTAAATCTTGCCTGGAATTGCTAATATGCTCAGAAAAGATGTGTCTTTTTAATAACAGATCTGCTTTTAACCATATTGCAATTAGGAAGTGTTGTAAACAAGGTAAAATGTTGAAGATTGTTATATGAGAAGTGTGAAACTTAGAAATTCTTATTTCTAGCAAATGTGAATATATTTTAAGTAGATTTATTTATGAATGTGGTTTGTGTGTTTGTTTTGTTTTTAAAGGTACAGCCTCTGTAAACAGCACCAGCAATAAGAAGGAAAAAGAAGAGGAATATGGTGGCCTCACCAAACCTGCAAAGGTCTTAAAGGAAGGAAGTGTGTTAGACATTCTGAAAAGCCCTGGTGAGAATGAACTTTAAAGAAGATACTGCAAAAATACACTAGCATAGAAATGCACTGATTAAAAAAACCCAAACACTACTACAACAAAAAAACCCACCAAACCAAACACCATTTGTCACAGTAAATGCATTATCAGCTATAAATAAGTACATGGGAGAGCATGAGGTTAAACACTGCTTGTGTTAGGGTTGATCTCCCCATCTAAGTGGCTGCTGCTGCTGCTGAAAGGAAAGCTGCAACCTGCACCAGATGCTCTGCTTCCCCTTGTAGTTAATTGCAAATTAACTACAAAGACAATTAGTCAAATAATCAGAGTTTTAATTTTAAACGAATGTATGGAGTTCAAAAGGAGAAGTTTGTAAAATGCTTTACAGTTTTTTCCAGCTTTACCATCTCCAGATACTAAGAATGGTAAAGACAATTCATTTCTAAAGATGTTTCAAAAGCTGCAAATCTTTTGGCCTTCGGTAATAACAGTTACTATGGACTCAATTGTAAATTTTAAGTAGAAGTTCCACTTCAGAAATCTTTATCCAAGTAATTGCAGTTCTTGTCAACTGTTCAATACAGTGTGTGTTACAGAGATTGTCTTTTTCTTCAAAAATAAACCCCAAACTTTATTGATCTTCAGTTGCACCAGCACTCCTTGTTATGAAGTGTCAGATGTATATATGAAGAAGTCTGTGGCTTTTATGTTAGAAGGAGCTAAATGAGAGTGAAGACACTGTGTATTTTATTTAAGGAAAGACCTGAGTGCAGTGACATTGATTTCCTTTATCAGTCTGAGAAGCAGCTTCTAAATCTACACTGTTCAAAGACTCCACTCCGATACACATGAAAAGAAAACAATCCCCAGAACAACAAAAGCCACAAGATAATAACGTGCTCTTCATTTTAGCTTTACCAGTGCTCAGTGCTGCTCATTAAGATGCACTGCTGCAGCATTTTATTTAGTGTTTTCATTTTGGTCATTCTTGTTTTCTGTGAAAACTGACACCTTTAAATAAGGAGTTTGCCTGTGTCTGGTGTGTTTCAAAGATTATAGATAATTGGAGTCTTCATTTTTGACTCAATGAATAGTAACTTTGGGTAAATACCATGTAGACTGGATGCTCCATGTCCCAGCTGCTCTTGCAGCTCCTAAAGCAAACATGAGTCACCTACTCCAGCAGAAATAGCCCTAGAAATCCGATTCGCTTGGGCACGGTGCCTTAAATTAAATCAGATTATTTCTAGTCCATGACAGACAGTCGGCTTTCAGTACTGTTTGTTTATACTTGCATCTACCAGTGAAGATTTGTATTTCAAGCTTTCTTGGAAGTGAAGAGTTAAATCAAGCTTTAAATAAACGTTCTGTTGTGTGGCAGTGCAGCGTATGAAATTTCATCCCTTTAGATAAGATTTCCAAGGACTTCCTCTTGTGGTTAGTCAGAATGTATCCTTGGAACCACTGGCACTTGGTTTAAATTGATGCCATCTAGTATTCTAAGTCACTTGAAGGTAGTGAGAGTGCTGCTTTATCACTGAGATCTCTTCCTGTTCATTTCTTTTCCTAGGCTTTACATCTGTGAAAACACTCTCCTCTGCACCCGCACAGCCCGTTACGAGCACGGTGGTCTACACAAGGCCTGCAATAAGTAGCTTTTCTGCAGGTAAAGACACCTCTAAACAAGCATCCTCATTCTGGCAGCCTGACACACGTGACCCATGTCTGCAGAACAAAGCCACGGATGGGAGATGTGTCACCTGTGAAGCTGCTAAAGGGTCACCCGCTGAGAGTACAAAACAGCTGGTGAGCTCCAGCCCGTGTGTCACCTCTAAGGCAGCAGCCCCTACAACAGGGACATTGGGCTTTGATGACAAATTCAAACCACCACCCAACACGTGGGATTGTGATACCTGTCTGGTCCAGAACAAACCTGAAGCTACAAAATGTATAGCATGTGAGACACCAAAGCCTGGAACGGGAGTAATGCCTGCTCTGACATTGCCAGTGGTGACAGACAGCACGGTGACAGTGACATCCTCCTCCAGCAGCACTGACACAACAGTCACTCTGGGCTTTGGAGACAAATTCAAGAAGCCAAAAGGCTCTTGGGACTGTGCAGTGTGCCTTGTATCAAATAAGGCAGAAGACAGCAAGTGTGTAGCTTGTCAGTCTGAGAAACCAGGTGCGTTCTTCTCTTTGCCTTTCTGTCGTCTCAGCCTCTGTGTTCTTTACAGCATGAAAAGCCTTGCACACAGAATGAATGCATTAGCAGCAGCATGGCTGAGTACAGGACAGGGTGGATTGCTGCCTGTCTGCAGGAGTGGTTACAGGCACTTCTGAGGTCTCAGCTTCCAGCCTGAATTGATCTGATTGTGAAATGTGTTGGTGCAGAGCTGAATGGAAGCAAATGCACCCTGCTTTGCAGCTGCTGAGGAAAGATGGCTAAACTGAATGCCTTATTTCACTTCAAACTACTTCATTTTCATTGTGAACTCCATACAAAGAGTTAATTTGGGGTTTTTTTTTCCTATTTCAAAGCATAAGTAGAAACAGTATTTATAGAACACCTTTGCAGATACATCTTGGGGTGGGGGGAGCATCTGAGATGGGCTGGATTGTGCTTTTGTCATCATCCTGTACAGTCAGAGTGAAATTCCTTCAGGTAAGATAATGCATTTTAGAGGGAGCAGATTATCATGGACTTTCAGGATCAGTGGGTTCAGATGGCACTTTTCTCTGGGACTGGAACCATTGCAAGGGAGGAGTTTTTGAAATCTGAGCAGTTTCCTGTGACCATCACAGTGCAGAGAATTGCAGAGTTAAGTTACATCTGTCGAGGGGATGAGTGAGGCCAGTAAAATGAGAGGATAAAAATTCTCTGGATGTGCAATGGAAGAGAAGACCCATTCCTGTCTTGACTGTTTTGAATTTGAGGCATTATCTTCCACCTCTCTCTTAAGTGCCACCTGCAGTGGTTTAAAATCTGTGGTTTAAAACATGGCAACTGTGATGCTTTTGTGCCTTTTGGGTGTCCAGTCCTCACACTTCCAGAGATGAAGTTTTCTGATGGGTGCAGCATCAAGTGACATCAAGAAAAAGCAGAAAGGAAGCAGCTCTTGGACCTCTTCTTGGAGGCTTCTGCTGTTGTTGAAGGGCCTGTAGCTTTTGTTTAGTGAACACAGAACTGTGGCTTTGGGAGCTTTGAGTTCCTCTGCTTTCTTTTGATTTTTTTATCACAGTGCAGTTTCAAACATGTCTGTCTTTGGGATTTGGTGATGAATCATTCTGGTGAATTCTCAGCTTCACATCACAGTGATCATTAACTTGAGTGGTGCTAATGACTAGGGGTTATTCCTGTCAACAAAAAATCTTTTAGTCCTTTTAGTTGAAGAACCTTTCATTTACATCTGAAATAGGCTCTATCCCTTTGTTGTTTGATCTGCAGTTGCTGCTTAAATGTCATTGGTTCAATTTGTGCTTAAAATCATATATAGCTTGTAAAGAACAATCTAGAGATTCTATTGTTTATATTCTTATATTGATTTTAACTTCTACTTTGATTTTTTTAAATGTATTTTTCACTATTACCCTTGTCCACTTTGTATTCTAGTGAGCATTTAAGTGTTTCTTAAAGTTCCTGTTCACTTTATCATTTGAGCAGGATGATTAACTGTCTTGCTTATTTCTTAGGGAGTTCAGTGCCTGTGACCAGTAGCAGTGTTTCTGCATTTTCTGCTTCTTCTGGAGGATTTCTGGATTTAGACAAATTCAGGAAGCCCGAAGGAAGCTGGGATTGTGAGGTCTGCATGGTCCAAAACCAACCAGAAGCCACAAAATGTGTAGCCTGTGAAAATGCAAATCCAGGCACCAAAGCAGAGCTCAAAGGTAGTATTTTATGAGACAAACAAGGGTGTGAATTCTGCCAAGTATGTTTTCTTTAGTTTTGGTTATTTTGGTTTTTTTTTTTAAGTACAATTATTTTTTCTTCAAGGTATGGCTAACTTGTTCACTTTTCCTCTAGGAATATTGCTTAAGTAAGGTAATGTGCTTGTTTCCACACTCTTTCTTCAGAAAAAGATAGTGCTTGTAGAGAAAAAATTGTATTAATGACACAGTCATTCTTTACAAGCCTTCTGTGTTGCTCATGTGGAGTTTAAACTAAACCATAACCTTCAAAGAAGTCAGCAGTATACTTTTCCAAGCCAGGTGGTGGACGGAAAAGTACCATTGCAAAAATGTGTGTATAGAGAGGGAATGAGGAGTTTTCTTCCTTCTTTTGTGATTTGTCTTTTAAAACACTTCTGAGTGTGGGAAGTTCAGGGCTGTAGCTAAAGCCAGCATGTACTATACTGTAAACCTCACATTATTCCCTTTTTTCTGCAGGCTTTGGTACTGCTGCTGTGTCCACAAATGCTGCATTGCCATCATTTACATTTGGTGTCCAGTCATCCTCCTCTGAACCTTCTCATACATTAGGTAGCACAGGAGACTTCAAATTTGGAGACCAAGGGAGCTTCAAGTTTGGCATCGCAGCGGAGTCTGCGTCCTCCAGCCTCGTCACTGGGGGATTTAAGTTTCCTGCTAGTTCAGGGGACATCAAATTTGGAGTTTCTTCCTCAGACTCTAAACCAGAAGACAGTAAAAAAGAAGTTAAAAGTAACAGTTTTACCTTTGGACTTCCATCTACAAGCAGTCAGGCTCCTTCAGCATTTCAATTTGGGACAGCGAGTCTGGGACAGCAGGAAAAGAAAGAGGAATCAGTTCTGGGAGGCTTTGGTTTTGGCACGAGTTCTACTTCTTCCATAGCTACCACTGAGAACAAAACTGGAGTCAGTGGTTTCACTTTTGGAACTGTGGCAGAAAAGGAGGCAGCATCACCTGCTCTTCCATTTAAAAAGTCAGATGAGAAAAAGGATGAAAGTCTTTCAGCAAAGGGAGGCTTCTCTTTTGGCACCATGGAGCCTGCGTCTGCCACACAGTTTGTTTTGGGACGGACAGAAGAGAAACAGGACTCTCTGACTCCTGCTGCTCCTTTAGCCTTTGGGAAGAAAGCTGACAGTGAAGAGCTAAAGGCACAACCTCTCTTTTCAGCTGGGACAGCTGAGCATACCAAAGAGGAGAGCCCAGCAAAACCCATGTTCAATTTCAGCTTCACTAAGCCACCGGAGAAGGAAGGCGAGCAGGCAAAGCCAGCTTTTGCTTTTGGGGTGCAATCCAGCACTTCAGGTAAATGGAACATCTTCTGTCTTCACTTGTCTGCTCGTGTGCATCCAGTAACACCTCTGGAGCCACATGGGACAAAATTCTTGGGATTTGATGTATATGCATTAGAGCTTTTAGGAAAGGGTTAACCTGCAGCCTGTGGTTGGTTCTGGTTGTTGGAGGGTAGACAATATGTAACAGGTCCTTCTGGATTTCAGTGAGTTTTAACACTAGGTTTAGACAAAAAAGAAAAGCTGCACTTTAAAGAACTTGTCTTGCTTCTTGTATGAACACAAAAGCTGGATTGTCCCAGTGGCAGCAGCACAGCTGGTGATAGAAACTTCAGTATGGTGCAGGCCTCATACTATGGTTATTTCCTAGTGCCAGGAGATGAGAGAGGGAATATCTGGTTGCTGTGTGCTCACAGCTGTGCTGCAGAGTGTGCTGCCCTTTGCTGCTGCAAAGGGATAAAAATCACTCCAGATATGACACAGTTCTGTATCCCTTTAATTTCTTGAAAGTCTGCAGTGGAGGATTAAAGTTCCTCAGTGGTGATCACTGTGTGGAAAAATTCTGGTTGTTGAATGCCATTTGTATGACTTAACAACAGTGTTTTAGAGAACAGAATTAGTTTCTAACTTCTGATGTGATACAGAAAAGGGCATCAGTAAGTCAACCCCAATTAAAAGCAATATATAGAATTGTACTGGTTTGAATCACAGTATTCATAGGTTGAACTGCTACTGAACATACAAGTTTTTGGAGCCTTACAGGCTTTGGGGGAGGGTAGGGCACAAAGGTGAGGTTGAGTTTGATTGGGTTTTGGGGTCTTTTTTTTTTATCTTCCAGTTAGAGCTCTGGAGTTTGATTTAGTCATGGAAATTTGATTAATCACCTTGTGCAAAATAACGAATGTTCTGAAGAATGGCACAGTCCCTTCAAAGTGGCATGGATGAAGAAGGGACTTAACTGCTGGGGGAAAAAAGAGTCCAGCAGAGGGCTACCAAGATGCTGAAGGGAGTGGAGCATCTCCCTTATGAGGAGAGGCTGAGAGAGCTGGGGCTCTTTAGCCT
>JANHGL010017081.1:4655-27894 GCA_024611195.1 Ceyx melanurus
TGAATATTAGCCAGCTTGCTTGAGCCCCCTTGCCCTCCAGAGCCCTGTCCCATGGGACTTTTCCAAGCAGTTCCCTGTAAAGGCCTTTCTGAAATCCAGGGTAGCAATCCTGCTTGTGGCCCTGTGTCTACTGCCTGTAATTCTAAATTCCACCATCTCGTGGTCACTACAGCCAAGGGTGCCTCCTACCTTCAGAACCTCAACCAGTCCCTCTTTGTTGGTCAGTACAAGGTCCAGCATCACTCCTCTCCTTGTTGTCAGGCTTCTAGGTGAGAATTCCAAAATACAAACGGGACAGCCACCTCCTTCTGAACAGTGGCTGTTAGTCTACTTGAAAGAGTATTTGGAGAGTAGAATATTGCAAGAGCTAAATGCTATTTTTTTTCTGCTTATGCTGAGAGGAAAACAGAAGTATGGTCAATCTTATTCACACTCCTTCACAACACTTCATCTATTATGAATTCAGATAGATTTGGATTACTACGAGTGGGGGGTCAAACAGGTTAGAAGCATCTGTAGGTAACCAAGTCATTCCTATGTAGCCCAAGAAGTTCATGCTGTTACTAACTCACAGAAAAGAACTTACTGCACCTTTAGTGCCCAAGTTTCAGAAAGACAGAAGTGTCAGTAGTGCAGGCACGTAACATTTAAAGACTTTTTCCTGTTTATTTTTAGCCAGATTTTCAAACTAGGGAGTATTGAGACATACTTAGCTGTTTTATGTCATGTACTTTTCTTATGCAAGATCACAGCTTTTCAGCATTCAAATTAGGGAAGCCTACATCTCAGAAAGCTTGTGTAGTAAAACCTGCAGTCTCTATCTGTTTGCAGAAGGAGACCTAAAAGTTGAAGGAATAACCAGACATGTCACCATGCATTTGGAAGGAGAGAAAGAAACTCAAATATTTACATCCATACCTACATACTGCACACCAATAAAAAGATCCCTTTTTAGGTAAAGGTGACTTTAAAGAAGTAGTGAAGACTCTAAGTACTCTGTTGCAGGAAAGGTATCTCATTAAAATACACAAATATTGGTGGCCCTTCAGAAAGTCACCAACTATAGGCTGCTGTTTCACCATCAGCTAAATGAAAAACCTGGTAAGGTGGGGGAAAGATTTGAAAAAAAAAAAAAAGCATATATATAAGGAAGAAGAAGAGAAAAAAATCACCATTATCACTGAAACCAACTCATTTCATTACTATAGTTTTAAAACATTTTGTAGTACTTTACACTGTATGTCATGAGATGAAAGACAAGAATGTTGTTGTAGCTCAATGAAACTGCTTTGACAAACAGCTCAATTATCACCTTTTAGGATTCAAAGTGTATATACCACCACATTCTTGGTTCATTCACCTCTAATGTTGTCCCATTGAAATTTAGTGTGTGTCTTCCTTGTTTTTATATTAAAGGTGCTCCAAAGCACTTTCTACAACACTCAACTCTGCTGCTTGGTGGAGCATCTATTTTCTGCATTTTTTCAAGAATATCCTTTGGTAGATTTTTATGTGCCAGTCTGTATTCACTATCAAAGACCTCTGAAACAGAAAAAGCACAGTGAAAGTTATTTAAAAACCTTTCACACTACTGTTCCTATAAAATACTTTTCATTATTTTTATATAACAAAATAATTAACTTTCTGCTGCCCTTTTTATTTTTTTGGTCCCAAAATGCATCCTCTCTGAGAACATGGAAAGTATGTTTGTGTTGGGAGCATCACAATGCATCACAGTGTCCATTTTTTTAATCACAGTTCAGTTTGTCTGTTCCCAGGGTGTTTCCTCTGTCCTCTGTTGTTTTTAAACATCAAATTTAACAGCCCCACCTGAATCGCATTTTCATAGAAGCAACACCTACTTGAAGAGTAACAGCAGAATACTTCTCAATAAAACAAAGTAACTGAAAAGTTATTTAGAAATTCATGGATGAAAAGTCAATTTTATACACTAGCTTTCATATAAAGTATTCATATATTTTAAAACACAAGTATTATCCATTTCACAGTAGTTTTTACTTACCAATGTCAATGTTCTCTCTTCCAAGGGACACCAGAGACAGGAAAAGAATTTCTCTGTAAAAACTCCTATAAAATATTTTGAAGAGCAAATCAGTGACAGCAACACTATGTTTAGAAAATTAATGTTGAAGACATTAATCTTCCATTATGCAGTTTCTGCAACTGTTCTGATAGTACTGATTGTGAAGAAAGTGACCAATCTACATGATGTCTGGCTTAAAATTTTCTAGTGCATTAATATTCTTCCTTAATGCAATGAAATATCACCAAATCCAAGACATTACATTGTCTATGAAAAATTCCTCTGCCAAATATGCCATAAAAACTGCAGAAAAAAATAGAAATATAAAATTAAGCACCACTTAAATTAACTTATTCCTTCCTGAGAGTAAGGTAACAGAGAAAGCTTATTTCAAATCATCCATACTTTGTTTTTTGCTAGAGTGTCACAATCTATCTCAGAGCTGGATATCACTAAGTCGTTAGATTTATTTATTTTTTTTAATTTGTGGTACTCATGAAGATTCTTCTCTAGGCAGACTAGTTCTTGTTTCTTTTTAGTAACAACAAACCACAGAAACAAAGGTGACATAGCATTATAGGTTTCAAACAAAACTTATCTGCTGCAATTTACTTCAGAGCCTGCGCTTTTGTACGAAGTTTATTTTGTACCAAGTGTATCTTTGTATTGTAGTGCAGCTGGCAAAATGTATTGTGTGTTACTTATATGCCTTCCTTTGTGAATCAAGCTGTATTCTTCTCTGGTACTCCAAGTTGATAAATTTCAACTGGTATAACTAAGTAGCCTGGAGAAAATTCCAGAAACTGTAATAGAATGCTGCACAATTGCCTTTAACAATTTATTAGACTGGAAGCAACACCACAAACTTCATAGTTACCATCTGTATTTTGTTTTAATTAATTTGTAAAATGTCCATGTTAATGAAAAAACTATACCTATTTCTTTTAGCCGAATTATGCATCTTGCTACAGAATACATCTGTTTGTAAATATGGGCATAAACAAATCTACACAGCTTGATGGACACAAAAGAAACTGAATATTCCTAAGAGGTCTTACTGAATTATCATTATGAAGTGCATTTGATTCATTCTTGTTTAGCTTTTAGTGGGGAGTAAGCAAGAAGAGATTATGCATTTACCTTTGTCGTTTCACACCTGGCTTCACCTTCTGTAAAAGGAGGTTGATTGGTTTAACAACATTATTGTGTTGAATACTTAGTTTGATGTTCTCCAACAAAGCGTTTATTTCCTGCTGATCTTCTGCCATTGTGGAGGGTCTCTTTTCAGAAGAATCTAGGAAATGCAATAGTATAGATTATTAAAACAGCAAATTATTTAGTTCTCACTTTAATAAGAAGAAGGTATTTCAGAAAGTTATGTGTATATGTATTATATGTATGTATGGACCTATACTCAGTGTACAGAAATATGTTACAGTGGAAAGGCTTTGTCTGCTTTAATCCACCATGGAAGTGACAGCATACATCAAGTACCCATGTGCAAGAGCTCCCACATGACAGAGCAATACAAGATCCTCAAGAGTATCTGGCACCAGATGTTGCCTGTGATGGTTTATTAACCCAGATTCATTGCTGTACTGAAGTTTCAAACTAAATTGATTCCAATAAGGCTATTTTTATACAAAGGAAGAGAAAGAAATCACTGTCATGTTTCTTACCAAAGAAACTTTACTTATCTTCCTTCTAAAAAGTATTCTACAGTTCACTGACAGCTCTGGGCTACATATTGAAAAAGATAATGCACAGTTACATAAAACAGGTAAGAAACTTATGATCAAGACTTTTACCATCATGATTTCTTGTTTACGCTGTCATTTCCAGCATGTCACTGAATTGTCATTCTTTGGAAAACAGTGATGCATGAGGGAATAGTTAACTCCATTTACTTGCAAAAAAATAAGGCTGCAGCTTAGGCAGCAAGCACATGGCATGTAAATGAAATACAGACTGAGGCTAGTAATCATAATCACACCAACCTAAGGTTTTAATAAATTTGACATATATGATGGTTTACAAATGTAATTTCCTGTTTCCCAAGTACTTTCTGACACTGCTGCAGAGCCTGCCTACAATACTATTATTTTTCCTCCACATTTACAACAGGCCTTTTGTTCCTTTATTTACATAAATACATACATTTACACATCTTCGTTCATGTCTGAATGCTTTGCAGCCACTTCTTATGCACTATGCTCAAATAAATATGCTTTATAGAAGCTGAGGGAAACACCACATCCTACTCTGTGCTCTTGACCACAATTTTTTTATTGGTCTGTTTATTTTTAGGACACTTTTCAACAAAAGCTTTTTCTTTCTTAGAACCACAAGTAACATATAATAACATAATGTATTGTGTTGGAAGGGACCTCCAAAGATCATCTAGTCCAATCCCGCTGCCTGAGCAGGATCACCTAGACAAAGGCACACAGGAACACATCCAGGCAGGTATTGAATGTCTCCAGAATAGGAGACTCCACAACCCCCCTGCGCAGCCCGTTCCAGAGCTCTGTCACCCTCACTGAGAAAAAGTTCTTCCTTGTGTTGACCCTAAACCTCTTGTGCTCCAACTTACTCCCACTGCCTCTTGTCCTGTCATTGGATGACATTGAGAGGAATCTGGCTCCCTCCTCCCTACAATCAAATTGAACATATTTATAGACATTGATGAGGTTCCAATCCCCCTCATGTTAAATAAGTTTTTCCTAATATCTAACCTAAATCTACCCTTTTCTAGCTTAAAGCCATTATCCCTTGTCCTGTCACTATAAACCCTTGTGAATAGACCCTCCTCTGCTTTCTTATAGGTCCCTTTCAGGTACTAGATGCTATATAGCTTTTTAAAGTTAAAATACAGACTGAGGAGTTTAGGTAAACTAAGGTTTTTTTGCTGATCATAAGTAACAAAATTTGTAAATTTTCGTAACCAGTCTGCCTGGTTTTAATTCCTTTCTAATTAACTTATGGTAGACAAAGGCTTCCTTGCATCTTATATTTTCACAGTCAAGTAGGCTGGCCAATGTATTAATGAGACTTGGGAACTTCCGTTCATTTACAGAAAGACAAGATACCTTTTTGTAAGAGTTGTATTTTTTCATGCCTGCATAGGTAAACCCAGATAATTCAATGACACTGAAATCAGATGAAGCTTATTTAGCACCCCATCTACCGCAAATCCTCCCAACCTCTTTTTAAGTGCATGGCACCTAAAGAACAGATAACACATCTTTTCACACAAATCAGGAAGATATTTTCACAAACAATTTGACACTAAGTTAAGTATCTAAGGGATTGCAGATACTTCACACACTAAAAAAGCTTTGCAACTTGTTTAGCAGTGCATACTGCAGACACCACAAAACTTCTCTCCATAGACTCTGCTCCCTCTCCTCTGCTTCCTCTGCTTTCTGTAACATTTGCTTTACTCACTGAGATTCCTCCAAGAAATATACAGTGGCTCTCCTGGCTCTTGGTGGAGATTGATGTTGTCCCATAGAAGATGGATGTATACTAGCTTGCTATCTTGAGCAAGAGATGTCAAAGGAAGCTAAAAAACATGAGGGAAGGAAAAAATAAAAACCTCAGTAGAATCTTATTATTTAAAAATCCTGCTCTTTTACTAATTTTGCAAACAGAAAAAAAGGTTTACTTTATCCTGAATCCAAGAAACAGGAATATTTGATGTCATCTAGAGGAAAATGTACTCAAGTAGAACAAAATCACAAGTACTGCAATATTTAATTGCCTTTTCTAGTTTAGCCTAATGTGTGAAGACCATCCAGTTTTCTACAGATATCTTAAGAAAATACTTATGAATATATATGTGAACATATATTTTGAGCACCAAGCACATTTTTACTAATTGTCATGCCATACCTTAGTATTTTCTGATATAAGATTTGGTATGCATATTAATGTGTTACTCTTCCCAACAAGAACCATAGAATCATAGAATGTTAGGGGTTGGAAGGGACCTAGAAGATCATCTAGCCCAACCCCTCTGCCAGAGCAGGATCACCTAGAGCAAGCTACCCAGGAACGCACCCAGGTAGGTTTTTAATGTCTCCAGAGAAGGAGACTCCACAACCTCCCTGGGCAGCCCGTTCCAGAGTCTCTGTCACCCTTACTGTGAAAGAAGAAATAATCTGTATTTACATACAAATATGAAACATTTATTTCCATTAAAAAAATATATTGCACTCAAAAAAATTGTTCCATAATTCTTTTATAAAATTGTGTCTGGAATCACTACTACAATAAGAATTAATGTGCAAGAAAAATTTACCACTAGTGTGTCAATTTAAAGTAGTAATTATAATTGTATAACAACTGCATTTGATCTTGTGGTTTTCACTGCCAATATCCTGTATTTTTTCAGTATGCTTTAGATTTCACTAGTATTGGTCTTAACTACATTTCTTGGAAAACTGCTCTTGATTCTAGGCAGTTTTTCTAAAAAAATATTGAGGGAATTTTAAAATTAAAATGCACACAAATAGATAATATTACTTTTTTTGTGTGTGTGTGTGCATCATATGCAAATACCTATTGAATTTGGTACTTACTTAGACAAACCATACAGGTTTCAGAAAAACATCTGGGCCTTAAAAAAAGAAGAAACCTAAATACTCAAAACACAACATCCATTCTACATTCTTTTCTTCAATTAATACAGTAGTGAAACTCACTGAAGTTTTAATAGCAAAGAATGTTTGAGAAAAATAACAAAAAGTAATAATATTTTAAAATGTTGTAGACTTAAGTATGTCATCCACAACATGTGCATTACAACGTATTGCAATTCCTGAGTTCTTAAGAGACACATCTTGTTTTCTTCTATATCTTCCTCTCTACCTTTTTAAAAATGTGAATGCTGTTTTCACTCATCTGTCAAGATTTGTTTGGAAAACAAAACTATCTACTTGTGTTATTAAAACCAGGCACCTAGAGCCAAGCTACTCAGAAATTATTTACCCTTTTTTTTTGAACTAAACTCTCAAATTTAGCTTGCTGTACTGTCTGCACTTCTAATATGAGGACCCCACTTACCTGCACTCCATCATTACAGTGTTCAGATGTTAGAATGAGTCCAGGTAAGTTGCTAGGTAGATCCAATCTTTGGAAATACCAAACTAGGTTCCAGAAAATTATGGGGTGTTGATTGATGAATTTGGATGTATGGATCACTTGCTCTCCTTCGTTTTCCAACAGTGATTCAAGCTCCTTACGTAGTACCAAAGGGCTCAAGTAGGGTACAGATACAGCAAGAGGGTTATGTCTTTTTATTAAAGGATCCTAAAAAAAAAAAACAAACACATGCACAAAAGAATTATTTTTTTTTCTTTTTACAAAATCAAAGATTTTTCTTCCAGAAAGACTCTTCAAAATTACTTGTCCTGAAAATCCCCTATTGCACAGATATTTGGATTAAGTGTCTGGAAGTAGTGAACACACAGTAACTTTTGTAGCATCAACAGTTTTGACTGTTGAGGTGTTTCTTAACTTAAAAGAACAATCACCTAAGCTTGCTCTACTATGTGAAAAAGAGTAAATGCCCATGTTGTATAACTTGTTCATGACTAAGAAGTTTCAAGCTTTCAAAGATTGTACTAAGTCAGTGTGGATGGAGGATGCAGAAAAATGTACAGTAATTACACCAGCTGTGGAACTGAATCATGAGCTCACATGTGAACTTCTTTCCCACAAAAAGCACCATGGGAGAAGAGACACTTTGTTTCACATTCAAAAGTGATGTAATAGTCCCAATACTGCCTCTTATCTTCTCCTATCCACTACCAGATCAGCCTATATAGAGAAGGGGTGTAAGTAAAAGCTTTGAAAAGGAACAACCTTTCACTCTTGCAAGAGTGTTTAGTCTGCAGTAGAAGTTAGAACAAAACTGCAGCTTTAGAAAGACAAGGACTAGATTCATTCTGCTAGAGAGAACATGTCAAATCAAGCAGCACTGTTAGTACAATGTACTGGAAAAACTATTCTAGATTAACTGAAATAAGATTTATTTTTTTTTTTTGTC
The DNA here is from genome assembly GCA_024611195.1 of Ceyx melanurus. Classification (NCBI taxonomy): domain Eukaryota; kingdom Metazoa; phylum Chordata; class Aves; order Coraciiformes; family Alcedinidae; genus Ceyx; species Ceyx melanurus. Next base: position 12,752 of record JANHGL010017081.1, read on the forward strand.
ATAAGAACTTGACAATATGGTTGGACATTACCATTCCCCTGATGGATAAGACTGCTTACTAGCAGTCTTACTAGAACATTATTAAAACTGTAAGCTCACTGCATTCAGTATTTTGCTGACAACTGAATGTGCAGCTTCTAGACTTACCACAACTTCTTGCAAACTATTTGGAAGACTAACTGTTGAAATACCATGAGATGGTCTCTGGGAAAGATCAATGTTCTGCAGGGGACCTCCAACACTGTGGCTCCGAGTCAAGGACACTCCCCTTTTTGGTGGATTATTGGCAGATGTCTTCATGGTTCTGGGATCTTTACTCTGTTCCTCTGCCACAACACTGTTTGGAATTTAGAAGAGAAAATGCTAAAATGAAACTATTCAGCATTCCAATGGCAACAGGATGGAAGAAAAGAAAGTCTGCGAAGTATCCCAAACCCTGTTTCACTATTAATAAGGAATCCTATTTTCCAAGTTAGCTCCACAGATTAGGGAAGACAAAACAAAATGCTTCTCAGAACAGTATAACCATCCCTTTAAGAAAGCAGATCGGCATAAGCTAAAACATGAATCTGAAAGCACTGCAGTTCTGTATAAGGTACAGCTTTATCTTGCTTAGAAAAACACTTAGATGCACACTTTAATCAAAACACAATTATTACCTTGTTATGACTATGCTGATTTTTACTTTCTCTTCCCTTTATGTTTACTTTTATCTAAATGTCATAATCAGAGAAAAAGTATTCTAGAAAACAACTTATAAGTTGCAAGACAAAATAACTGAAACAATGGGCAAAAAAATGCAACTCTACCACAGAAGAAAAAACATTGAGTGAAATGGAAAGCTTCTGGTTACAAATAATCTGCAAAGAAACGGAAGACATTAATTCAGAGGTCACCTTCACTCCTAAACTTGACTTCAGTTAAAAATACATGACATCAAAGTTAAGAGATTAGCATAAGCAATACCACCTTTCATTTTTAGAGCTTTAATCTTAACCAATTCCACATCAATTTAAGTTTTAATAGTTTGACACAGTCACTAGTTCATTAGTTCATGTGTATTGCCACTCAGTAATTCCAAACCGAATGATTTAAAAAGTTATGACAACCAAATGTCAGTAAATCCTAGCAAAAAGGTCCCAGTTCACAGCAAGCAGAACTATTTCAGTTCTTCCCTCTTCTAACATGACACCTTCTTCATGCTTCTTTCCTCATCCCTTGCATCAGTATTATTTTTCTGAATTTCAGTTTTACATCAGTATTATTTGTCATAAAACGCACGATCAGCACAAGCGTTGCGTGCTCAAAAAGCCTTCTCTCAAAAAAGTGTGTTCCTGCAAATGGATTTATTTATGAAGAAATTTATCTGTATCATAAACAGATAATCATCAAGTTACAATTGTATTTTTCCACCATATCAGATGCATAAGCCAACCTTCACTTTAGAAGGAGAAATACTGTGTTAATATATTTTGGACAGAACTAACAATCTTGTTTTACCCACCTCTGCTCAGCTGCAGAGCTAGTTTCTTCAGCTATGGTATGGCTGGACTGTGGTTGATCTGGAAAACTAATCAAGTCAGCAACATCTGGACTGGCCAACAGTTTCTGCTCGACAGGATCCGTGGTTAATGGAAGGGTACCGCTCTGTAAACTATCTCCTGAGGTACTTTGCTTCAGGAAAAAACTAATTTGCAACATGAATGAGATGGGAGAAATATACAGAGGATAAAATGTAAACATGAACTCACGGAGAAAGTATTTTAATTTTTTTTTTTAATTTACATTTTCTCAAAAAGCAGCAATAATAAGGAAATGCAACATTAAAAAGCTTGACAATGGGACACAAACTTCATCCTACTTCGCTTGTAACTTATGTAGGCAGTATATGAACACATACACAGATTTGATTCACAAAATAAGAAACCCTATGCCAGATGTAGGTCATTACAAGTGATCTTTGTTGTGGTTCTCAATCAGCAGCAATGTTTCAGCAACTGATATATCACTGGAAATGGTAGTTACTGTAATGCGACATTACAGACTGTAAGACTATATACCATTATAGGCACAAGTAAACAGCAAAGTGTTAACTACTGAGGTCTCAAGCCTTGTGTGGTGGTAAGATCTGGACACAGAATAAGCGAGGTCTGCCTGCAGGAAGGGGATGTTGATGGCTCTCAATTGTCCTCAGTGGTTCTTCCACCCTCCCCTGGCTCCTTGCAGAGAAATTAACACTAGGAAGAGAAGTTCTGCGTAGGCAGGACCCTGCCTTCTCCCCAGGTTAATTTCTTGTGCTCGCCACTGTGACTGTATCAAGGGGAGGTCTATAGTGGAAGTGCACCAGAAGCGGCTCATGCAAATCATCACTGCCTCTACACTTCCTATGGAAATTGGGGATGCCACCCATCACCCAAGTTACGGACAGTAAAACATTGTGTGCACCTGTCACCAAAGAACTCAAGAAATAGACTGATCCTGGAAGATATTGCTGGATTCAAGGGTGGTTCCTTTCCTTTCTCCTTTCCTTTCTCCTTTCCTTTTCTCCTTTCCTTTCTCCTTTCCTTTCTCCTTTCCTTCCTTTCTCCTTTCCTTTCTCCTTTCTCCTTTCCTTCCTTTCTCCTTTCTCCTTTCCTTTCTCCTTTCCTTTCTCCTTTCCCCTTTCCTTTCTCCTTTCTCCTTTCCTTTCTCTTTTCCTTTCCTTTAAAACACCTTTATCCACACTATTTATTGAGTGTTCTCAGGGAAAACCCAATTAACTCTTTTTGTATTTTTTTCTCCAAGTCCTTGCTGTGACTCTTTTAGAGGATTGTAATGATTCACCTCCCTCATTGTCCACCAAGTGGGACAAGACGTGTCTTGCATCACCAAGGTTTTAATTTTCATCATTAGAGAACTCTAATGGAAGCTCTTTTTCACAACAACCCCTACAGTGAGAATCCATTTAAAAATACCTTAAGTTCCAGCCTTCACAATGCTATTAAGAGAGTTAAAAGTATAGTAAGCAGAGAAGCTTAAACTGGAGAACTATTGGAGAAACAATAAGCTGGAGCATCTGTGACAAAAAGCTGTTACTAAATTTAATCTGGGAGAAGTTCTTTGCTGACACATTTAAAACCTATTTCATATGCTTTCAAAAAGTTCCATTAGCTTTCCTTTAAAAGCTAAAGGGAATACAAACTTTTATCTTCTGTTCTTTTTTAAAAAAAGTAAGAAAACAAAAAGTGGTAAAAAGTTCTTTGCTGTTTGTCTGTTTCACAATGAAACTCAACAGTTTACAGGACTAATCATTTCCTCAGTACAATCATGACCACCAAACTGGCAGTGACATTCATGTGAGTACCTATACAAAAACACTTGGAGATGTAACTAAGATCATTCTGTGAAAAAAATGTAGCCATGTGCAAATGCAAAGGCAGAAGTATCCACGAAACCCACTAACCTTGCAGAGCCACGTAGGTCTTTAAATTCAACATTAAGTAAAGGTAGGAAAGTACTTTTACAGAAAGGACAGGTAGTGTTTAAGTTTGAATCATCTGCTGTCCATCCAGCCATAATTTCTTCATCATAAACCAAAGCACCACAAACTCTACATTGAGAGCAGCTTGACATCAATACCTAAAACACCAAAGAATTAGTATTATTAGTCTTGTTCTGAGGTTCTTTTATAATTGGCTTTTATAAACTTAGTATCCATAGCATTTTAAAAGGTATCAAGATGCCAGTTAGGAAGCATGAGTTCATAACTACTTACCATACTCAAGAGTTAACTTGCCCTCTTCTCCTGGTGAGTGAAAACTGATCAAAATCTGTTCAGTGATTTTACTTTTCAGCTCAGGTTTTCTAACTAACTACACTTTCTGAAGTTAGCAGCATGTTTTGCAGACAGTGTCTGCTTCTAGCAGTGATTAACACCTCATGTTTGTAGAGTTACTACCAAGGATGGAATGCAGACCAAGGCCACTGCTAGAACTTGTGTATTCCACTGAGGGGTGCAGAAAGTGAAAGGCTGCACCTGGCGGGGAGAAGTGGACAGGACAGGTGACCCCAAACTGACCAACTAGTTATTCCAACCCATATACATCATATCCAGTATAAAAAGCTTGGGGGTCCGGAGGGTTCCTCTCTCATTGGCTCTCCCTCTCTCTATCTCTCTCTCTCTTGCTCTGGCTCTCTTGCTTGCTCTTTTGCTCTCTCGCTTTCTCACTTCGATCCTGAAACCTGGTGCCAGAATCCAGCTCCTCCTCAGCATCACTGACGGTGACATAATTAACATCAGTGGGCTGGGTTCAGTACTGGTTTTGTACATATGTGTATATATTTCATTATTATTTTCATTTTCATTAAATTGTTCTAGTTCCCTTTTCAAACCACTAAGTCTCTCTCCATTATTCCTTTTTCTGTCCCCTTTGGGGAGGGAGGGGGGTTAAAAGAGAGCGTCTGTTATCAGTCTGGGCTGCCCTGGCCCTTAAACTGTGACACCACTTAACTTTTACCTGTGAAATGCACATACTAGTAATTTATTTTTTGTCAGGTTTTTTGAGACCTGGAAGAAGCATTACCCTGAAATGCTACTAATTTAATGTTCACAAATGCTCGCTCCTATGAAACCTTCAGCATACACAAATTTGTTTTGAATTCTATAAGCATGTCTACTTCCAAAAAAAACCAACAAAACAAAAAACCCCAGCATGCAAACACCCAAACCAACCAAAGATTTCTTTTAAACCTTAAACTTTGTCACCTTAATTGTCACCTTAAACCGTGACAAATGGTGTGGTGGGTTAACCTTGCCTGGCTGCCAAGTGCCAACCATGCTGTTCTATCAGGGCCCTTCCTCAACCGGATAGTGGGAATAGACTTGTGGGTCAGGATAAGGACAGGGAGATCACTCAGCAACTACTGTCATGGGCAAAACAGATTTGGGAGAAAAAAAATATTTTTTTTTAATTTGATTTGATTATTTGATTACTACAAATCAAATCAAAGTAGAACAGTGAGAAATAAACCCAAATCTTAAAGTATCTTCTCTCTACCACTTCCTTCTTCCCAGGCTCAACTTCACTCCTGACTTCTCCAACTCCTTGCATGGTGCAAAAGAATGAGGAAAGGAGGTTGCAGTTAATTCATCACACCTTGTCTCTGCCATTCCTTCACACTCCCTTTCCCTGCTTCATTGTGGGGTCCTGGCCTTGGAAGACAGTTCTCCCTGAACTCCTGAAATGTGGGTCATTCCCACAGGGGGAAGATCTTCACAAACTGCTCCAGCATGGGACTTTTCCATGGGGTGCAGTCATCACAGAATCACAGAATGTCAGAGGCTGGAAGGGACCTCAAAAGATCATCTAGTCCAACTCCCTTGCAGGGTCACCTAGACCAGATCACACAGGAACGCATCCAGGACGGTTTTGAACATCTCCAGAGAAGGAGACTACACAACCCCCCTGGGCAGCCTGTTCCAGTATCTGTCACCCACACTGTGAAAAAATTCCTTCTCATGTTTACATGAAACTTCCATGGCTCAGCTTCCACCCACTGCCCCTTGTCCTGTCATCAGGCATCACTGAGAAGAGCCTGGCTCCATCCTCCTGGCAGTCACCCTTTATATATTTATAAACATTGATGAAGTCACTACTCAGTCTCCTTTTTTCCAAGCTGAAGAGCCCCAGCTCCCCTAAAGAATGGACTGCTCCAGCCCAGGTTCCCCATGGATTCACAAATACTGTCAGAGAACTTGCTCCTGTGTGGGCTCCCCTCCATGGGGCTACAGATGCTGCCAAGAGCCTGTTCCAGTGGAAGCTCCTTTCCATGGAATCACAGAATCATCTAGGTTAGATAAGACCTTTAAGATCATTGAGTCCAACCACTAACCTAACTCTACCAAGGTCACTGCTAAACCATGACTCTATAAATATTCTATCCACACAACTTTTAAATGTGTCCTGGGCAGTCTGTTCCCATGACTGATAATACTCAGTAAAGACATTTTTCCTAATGTCCAATTCAAACCTTTTCTGGCTACCTGAGGCTAATTCCTCATCCTATCACTTGTTCCTTGTCACTAGAAACCAGGAGCATCTCACTACAACCTCCTTTCAGGTAGTTGTAGAGAGCAATGAAGTCTCCCCTCAGTCTCCTTTTGTCCAGACTGAACAACCCCAGTTCCCGCAGCTGCTCCCTTTAATACTTGCGCTCCAGACCCTTCACCAGCTTCATTGCCCTTCCTTGGACCCCCTCCAGCACCTCAATGTGTTCTTGGAGTGAGGGGCCCAAAACCGAACACAGTACTCAAGGTGAGGCCTCACCAGTGCTCAGTAAAGGGGTCCATCACTTCCCTAGTCCTTCTGGCCACACTGTTTCTGGTACAAGTCAGGATGTCATTGGCCTTCTTGGTCACCCAGGCACACTGCTGGCTCAAATTTAGCCAGCTGATAATCAGTACTGCCCAGGTCCCTTTCTTCCAGGTAGCTTTCCAGCCATTTATCCCCAAGCCTTTAGTTCAAGTGCAGGACATGGCTCTTCACCTTCCTTAACCTCATATCATTGTTATTGGTCTACCGATCCAGCCTGTTCAGGTCCCTCTATGGGATCTTTCAAAAACAACAACACGTTGTCCCACTTTCTTCACTGCTTTTGGTGTCTGCAGAGATACTTCTCACATGCTCACCCCTCTCCATCAGCTGCTGTTGCAAATCACCAGATTTTTAGTCTCTTCTTAAATATGTTATTAGAGCTGTTACCACTGTCACTGATTCCTCAGCCCTGGACAGAGCTGGGTCCATAATGAAGTCAGATGAAACTGTTGTTTTTTACCTAATAGAAGTCCCATCCCTAAACTAGATTGAGGACTACAGTAAAGATGGTAAATACTAATCCTGTACTACTTGAAGAATGCTTTCGAATAATTATTTTTTTAGGCTGCCTCTCACTTCATTGTTTCACTCTCACAGGAAAGAAACCAAAAAAACCACACCAAACATGGTCTAAAATATGTTTTAGATCGAATACATTTTACTTTCCAAACAGCACAATTTTTGCTTTACTATGCTATGCCCCTTAAAAGTATCACAGAATCACAGAATCACAGATATTAGGGGCTGGAAGGGACCTAGAAGATCATCTAGTCCAACCCCCTTGCCTGAGCAGGATCACCTAGACCAAGTCAAGGATCACCTAGACCAAGTCAAGTACAGAGGTTTGGTAAGCCTAAATCTCCAGAAGATCAAATATAAAAGAAAATCATATGGGATCTAGCAAAATAACACCACAGATTAAAGAAAAGTGGACAAGGCAGAGATGCAGGCAATGGTCACTGTAGCTGAAGTTTGAAAGCACCTACAAGCAGTAACTGAGAGAGAGGCATTATTGTGCTAGGTTTGGCTGGTATAGATCTCATTTTCTTCATAGCAGCCTTCATGGTGCTGTATTTTAGACTGGTGGACAACTCCTGTTAATAGCATACCAATGTTTTAGCTATTGCTGAACAGTGTCTTACACACTATCATGTCTTTTTCTTTCTCATTCTGTCCCCAAACCAGGGAGGAGACTGGGAGTAGACGCAGCCAAGAGAGCTTACCTCAGCTGCCCAAAGAGATGCTGTATAACATTACATGCAGTGATCAAATTGTGTGTGTTAAGGGACAGTTTTCCAAGACAGTTGTTGCCTGGAGAATCATGGTGTTGACTGAATGCCTTTGCATCACTTAGTTTTTGTCACCGTCCTCCTGTTTTGATTGTTGGCTTTTTTTTTTTTCAATTCACTTATTAAACTGTCTTAATCTAGACCTTCAAGTTTATTTACTCACTTCTGCCCTTCAGTTTCTCTCCCCCACCCTGATGAGAGGCGAGTAAGCAAGTGCATGGGTGAGGGTTTTGCTGCTGGCTATGGTCAACCCACCACAATTATTTAGTAACAACACATGATTTTCAAAAAGGGAAGAACATAAAGCTTCAAAGGAAAAAAAAAATCTTGTTTCCTTGTTTCCTCTCTAATTTCTGTCGCACTTGAAGTTTTAACATTTCTCTCACTTGTTTCTTCTCTGTATACACAAGAGATACACAGAATAACAACACACTTTTTTAAAGCTGCCACCATGCTCTGTGCTAAAAGTACCCAAGCACCTCTGCAGCAGAAACAGAGGGAAAAAAAAGTTTTAAAAAAATACAAATACAATCCTATTAAACATTTAATTAATTCATACAGTAATAATGAACAATTATCTCTTTCGCCTATGAGTTTATTAATCTTACCTCCATTGCATAGTTCTGGAAAATGCTGGACAAACTAGTATTATGTGAAGAGCTGTGCTCTGACTTCTCAGAATCTAGAACTTTCATACTTCTTGGAAATGTAACTTCACCTGTACAGAAAGAATCATTCGGGTCTTGTATTCAAGTAAAGAACAATTCATTCATTTCCAAAGAAAATAATTTTGACCAAGACAGAAAACTGTACCAGAAGATCTCCAAATATATACATAGCTCTTGACCATAACTTCACTGATATTATAATTACATTATAAAGATATATAGTTTTTGTGATTAACATTTCAAAGTTATTTTTGTCTAATATATCAGAGACTTTTTTTAAAAAAATAATCAGCAAATAAAATTTGAAAATAGAACAAAGAATGGCACAGAGTTGTAAGACTGCTCAATATATATACTCTAAGAAGTGATTCAAGACTTCTTGCATGATACACCTGTATGTAAATAGCAAACAGAAGGACAGTACCAGGTGAAACACACAGTAACAAATATGCCATTACTGTGCTTAATTTCTCCCTGGATAACATTGCAGTAAATCAATCTTCCTTTGGTAAGGCTGTTTTTTAGGGTTATGAGCTTTGTCCAGAAGAAGGGGAAAAGGTGTTGCAATATACTTACCAGAAGAAAACATCTGGAATCAGTTTTAAGAAGAAAAACTATCACCATTACTTGCTCTGAGAAGCCCAGTCAAACTTTCCTACTCAAAAAAAAATCACTTACCAGAGTCCCTTTGTCAAAAAGAAGGCTCCTCTGCTTCTTCAGCTAAAGTTTATGTTCATGAAAAAAAATTACATATCCTTTTGATGGCTGCCACTCTTTATAATTAGTTCTTACTACTCTCCTAATTGACTGGAAATATATGGTATTTCATCAAGATTTTGCTACACAGTGACAGCTTATGTCTAGTCTTTCCAGAAAAAGATGGACTTAAAACATTTGTATCATTGAAGTACTAAAAAGAGAGCTAAACCAAAGCCCCAGCTGGTTCAGCAACATGTTTTTTTGGGGGTTGTTTTTTTGGGTTTGTTTTTGTTATTTGTCTAAAAATAAGAATCAAATCTATCTGGATCAAATCTGAACTGAAAATTATTATATTTACTTCAGTTGCTTTTAGAACTGGACCAGGGTGGTGGTGTGTAATTTAGCAACAGGCATATGTTCATCAATTCTTTACCTCCACAACTTCAAATCAAGGTATAATCCAATACCTCCTATTTCACAGTAATGCTGAAACATATTTTTTTTATTATTTCTTTTTTGGGGGGGCTTGGGGCTGTGGTTTTTTCTCCCCTCAAAATATCTGCCTCTGTTAGTTATGCAACTATTTGCAAAATCTCACCTGCACTGTAATGTTGTCTTCCTGCATCTCCACTGCTACTGCTGCTACCAAGACTAGTAGTGCTTTGTGCAAGCTCATTCGTAATCAGCCCTGGGACTCCAGTTCTTGATGACAGATTATCTCCTAAAATATTATCTTCAAAACCCACTGGGAAGTTAAAGTCTGGTTGGTTGCTTTCTTCCTTTAATACAAGAAGAACAAATTTAGCATACTTTCAGATATTTGACATATATTTTTATATTTTTATTTGACATCCTTTTTTATCCTAATAATAAAATGAGCAGATCAAGAGGAAATCTTGATGTTAAAAGAAAAAAAATCTGTTAGATGTACAATAAACCTACACAGCCCAAAAAAAAGCAGACAAACCAGAAGGATGCTGAAAAATGAAAGGGAGTGAAAATACCTGAGTATCAAACAAACCAACATATAAACTTCTTCATTACAGAGAAAAGGAAAAAATAACATTGAAATTGTGATTTGGCAGATTTTACACAAAGGGAAGAATTATTAGAAAAAAGGTTGAAGTTAAAGTCTTATTTTCAGAAGGAAACACACCATCTGATATGATGCAGCAATAACAGTCACGAAGATACAGAATGTGATTAAGTATAATAAGTAGGATATTAAAAAAAGGGAGATAGCAGAAATTTTTTTAAAAAGCAGATAACAGGAAGATCTAGGTCACTGGAGAAGAAACTCAGTGAAAAAAAGCAAACTTGTGAGTTTCCACTGTCATGGTCAAAATCTGGTTATATATAAAAAATAAAATAAAAGGCAGCTATCTTTTCCTTTCCCACTTTATGGAAGTTGGAGGAAGGAAAGAGAATTTGAAAAAGGAAACAAGAAGCTATCTTAACAGCCTGAAGAGGTGACACAAAAGATCCTTAAAGTCAAAAAACAGATCAAGGGGTTAACTGGATCAACGTTCTAAGACACAGAACTAAGTCTGGAGGCAGAGAAAGAAGATATGTATGGAAAGGAGGAAGCTATAATATTCATCCCTCCCTTTCCTCTTTCCCTCGTGTCACATTCTGAAGTCTGTTTATCAAGTGTGCTCACAAAAGAATCATAACACTTATTTTACAAATTCCTGATAAGTGAATTTACTAAATCTCAGGCTATCCTTTACTATTTTCAACTTTAATCTTCACCATCCTAGCTTCTTACATTTCTAATTTGTGTTCACAACCCTTTCTTTATTTCTAAAAATAAGTCAGATGGTATAATTTAAGATAATTTGGTTTTTACTAGGGTTTCTTTGTGGTTTCTTTAAATATATTTTTAAAAATAAAAATAAATAAATGGGGGAGGGATATCAAGAACAAAAAGTAAAAGCTTAAATTTACTGCATCAAGAACATTTGATCTGCTTTCATCTGAAAAGCGTTTTTTCTAATAATATAGGAAAAACTTACTATATAAAAAATACATTTTTAAAATTAACCTATAAAAGACAATGGTCAGTAAAAACACCATATCATTAACTCATCTTCTAGAACAGAAGTTACCCCTCTAGCTTTATCTTCCCAAATTTTTCAGATCAAAAAACACTTGCCTCATCATCTGAGTAACTATATGCTGAAGTTACTACTCCCCACATCTTACTGGCAACATTGGCAGCCTGCTTCATGCCTGATTTCAGAACATCAATTTTTGGTCCAGACAGTATATTGTCTAACTTCAGATTGGATAAAGTTGTTACAACAGATCCTAATGAGCCATGTGGAGAAGAACGACCCAGTCCTGTCAAAGATGAAGACCGCTCCTTTTGAACTCGTGGGTGGGTTTGTTGCTTTGGTCGTCCAGTGAACGTTTTGGATCTGGAGACAGAAGGACTTCTCCGATTTTCATAGGAGTTGGGGGATGGCAGGACAGGATCCAAAGGCAGGCTTGACCGCCTTTCTTGGGAGTGACCAAGTGTACCAGAGGCTTCTGCTTCCCTGTCTGGCTTGTGCAGTTCCATACTAGGAAATTTATTACCCAATGGGTTCTTCAGATTCATATAGCTCTCTATTTCATCTGCCAAATTACGTGCTGCAACTGGTGACATCAGCTTTTCCTCAGGTTCTGTATGCCTTGGTTGAATGCTGTCAGTAGCCAACAAAGATAAAGGGTCCAAGCCTACTTCAACATCTTCCCTTTCAATAGGCTTAACCACTCCATAAAAGCTATTCCTTTTAGCAGTTGAATCTTTGGATTCTGGTTTTTTGTTTTTGGACTCAGCTGACTGTTCAAGGTTCATGCCTTTCACCATGGTCAAGTTTTCATCTCTTCCATTCTCAAGATGCTCCTGCCCTTCCCCAGGTTCTTCTAGCACTGGTGAAGACCTATGGTCCAACTCCCAATCACTCTCAGTCACACAACTCCAAGTGCTACTTATGTCAGAAACCTGCTGGTCAACAATACTTTCAAAGCTGTGGGATTTATTCATATGAATAGGTGAAGTTTTGGCCCCAGATAAAGCTGCTGTTAGGATCTTGGCATCTGCTCCCATCATTATTGCTATTTCTTTAGAATGCAAATCCAGACTCCCTTTTTTCAGAAGCATTCCTGCTCTGCTTTCACTGCTGAAACTGCAGCTTCTCTCTAAAAACAGTTTTTGCCTCTTCATCCCTTTTTCACTTGTTTTCTTAGATGAAATTTCACCAAACACTACATCTTCAACTGAATCCTGAGTTAGGAAAAGTGGGCTAGAAACAGTTTCTAAAAGAGAAAAGACATTAATATGGTATCCATAGCCACCAAAAATGTTTATTTCCTGAAATCACATGAAATCTCCTTATTAGCAAGGGGAGCACAACAATTTCAAGTTATCCACTAAGAAGATACATTAGTATTATCAAGTTATTTTACTATCTGCAAAGGCATCCTGCAGATCAATCTGCTCTTTGACTCCTTGAAGTCAAAGCCTCTTATAACTTGCACGTCCTTTCTCTGTGCCAACAGCCAGCAGAGTAGGTACTACATCCACAAACTAAATGAAGTACCAGTGCAAATTCCTCAATAATTTTTTTTATTCTAGACATATATTCACAGACCTATACAGCAAACTCTATAGTTCATTCTGGTTCTGAAAAAAACATATCGTGCTATTCTGCACAACACAGAAGCATTACTTTATGACACAGCCATATTTAGAAAAGGCTAATTAAATTTAGCAGGTGGAAGACATAAACTCATCTTACAAATATTCCCATTTCCTCAGAGAAATTGGTAATACTTATTACCTAGAATGCTGTGCTAGACAGGCAAAAACCTCCACTGAGTATGGGAATTCTACTGTTAGGATCTCAACAGAGGACCCGATATACCCATATCCACTGCTGGAACGTGTTTTGAGTCTCATATTGACGCTGCTTCTTGACTGGTCAGCAGCTCTTATTAATTGCCAGAAAGGTTCTAGGCAGCTTCTGGCTTGAGAATCAATTATTTGCTTTCAAGCTATACTGAAGTTGGACTACACTGCCGAAGTCAGAGACAGGCACAAAGGCAGAGAAAAATGAACACTGAGATTTGGCTTTTATATATCCATAAATCCTCCATTGTATAAACAATGACAATAAGCATTGTTCCAGATTAGACACTGGCAATGTAAGCCACAGGAATAGAGACTTCTCCAGGGTCAGGAAGGTTTAGGTGACACAAGCAAGAGCGGAGACCCTTGGTTTAGTGGAGTCTCTTGGTTTTCTAGTACATCACTGAAGCACTCTCAATGCAGTACAGTGAAAATCCTGATTTCAATGTACTCAACAGTCATTTTCAACCTTAGAATCCACAGGTTCATTCTAAGTCATCTGCAAAGCCTAACGGTGGAAAGCAAATGTTGTGTGAGATATCTGGACATGGAATTTTTTTTTCTTTTCATAGCATGAAAAAGATTGCTAAAAATTATAGCCCTATAAGATCAGGACTTCAGCAAGTTCATTTCACCCAGCAACTCACCACCACTGCTTTTCCTTCCACTGCTATCAAAAATTCCAGATGGAACTTTCACGATGCTGTTACCCCAAGGAGGTGGGTCTGCTGGGCTAGGAGTTTCTATACTGAGCTGTTGCTTTTCATCACATTTCTCATTACAAGCCTCTACAAAAAAAAAAAAAAAAAAAGAATGCGAAGTTCAGTCAATTTTACTATGTATCTTCCTTTGCACTGTTATGGAAAGTACAAACTCAAGCACTGTTCCATAATGAAATTACTGCCTAAAGGGTCAATCCTACGTGGTACTGAACATTTCCTGGAAATAAAATGCACAGAGTGCTTAGCTGTTTACAAGTTTAGAGCATATTCCAATTTCTTCCCTTGGTATTCTTTCAACTAACCAAAGTAGAACAATAATAGCAGTTCTGAGATTTTAATGCAGGGCTGTTTGTCTAATGACAGTTTCAGAATCACAAAAACACATTAAAGATCTAGTAACACAGCTATGAAATAGATTCAGCAATGAGGAAGACAAAACACAGAAAAACTAATGGCAAAATCTGAATAGAAGGTAGGAGAGTACCTTAATTTCCCTTGAGAGTACCTTTTTTTCTACACATGGGAAGAGTAAGTGCCTTTTATTATGTCATCTGGTACAGCTAAAAAAATGGTCAAGTTTTCAAATAGACAAATGAGAGGAATAGTATTTGAAATACTTTTTGCCCTAGTACTTGCACAATTTTTCCACCTATGTTAAATAAATATTTGTCTAATAAAAGGCTATTTCTACCTATATGTATTTCACTGCTATTATCTAGAGCACAGAAATATTCCATCAGATTTCATACAGTCATATATTGTAACCTTGACAACATTACAAATTCAACACATTATTTATTGTAGTCTAATGCTTGAAGTATATCTTATTACAAAAAGCCTCCATCGGTGTAAATATGCATACTTAACCTCCTATTAGGTCTTCAGCTTTAGAAGAAATATCTTTCACCACTTGTGTTTCAGTTGCATGAAGATTATCCCCATCATCCCCTAGAAGTTCATCCTTTGATCTGTAGCCCTGGTCTGACTGACCACCTGTTTGAAGGAATACAAATAACATGCCTCATTCTGTTTTTCAGAAAGAAAAAAAATTGTTTTGCATTTTTTTTTGCTAGAAAAGTTCTAGTGAGATCACCAAAAATGCCTAGTCTGTGCACAGATCTACTTGGTGAACAGCAGACATTATTAGACCATACAATCAAAATTACTTCTCTATTACATTTAACACGTTATTCCTTCAGGAACACTACAGGGAGTTACTGCCTTTAAGGCACTGTTTCTCCTTTTATTCCTTTCTGTTGTCATTAGCATGAAATATTTAATTGCTGGGCAAGCTAAATTCACAAACACACCTATAAAAGAAATTTAGACAAGCGTAACAGTCACTTAGCAAGCTTCTAACAATGAATACCTCCCTGGAAAGCATTGTACCATAAGCTGTGATACCTCTTTGTGATATAGTGCAAAGTATAAAATATAACAGAAAAAAAAAAAGTAAAAATCTAATCATTTTTCTGTTATTCCACAATACCAGATAAACTTGACAACTGTAACTCATT
>JANHGL010017081.1:27994-47942 GCA_024611195.1 Ceyx melanurus
GGGAAGCTATCCTCAGACGTTCACTCTTTTTAGGGGTGATGTTTTCCAAGGGGAAAAACTGGCATTTTTTCCCAACCCCTTAAAAAACCCCAGTGCAAGCAAACAAACAAATAATCCTTTACAGCAGTCCAAAAACTCTACCAGAGGAAACAATCCACAAAGACACTCTTTTGCTGTTATCTTTAACTGAAGTCTTCCTTCATATGCAAAATATAGAAAACTACTTTATGGGACATATCCCACAGCAATATGTTAAACAGTACAGTACCTACTGCAATACATGACAGAATTTCAAATATCTCTATATAAGTCTAAGTAAGATATGGAGTGTGAAAGGTGGTAGGAAGCTCCATTAAAACTTGACTGACAGACATAATTTTTAATTTTTAATTTTCAATTTACATACATAATAATGTTTATGTTACTAAGCTGTTTATTTTACCAACAGAGAGCAAATGTAAAAAAAAAATAATAAAAATTTAGAAGTTTAACCAGACATCAGTTACTACATCTGGCTACTACACTAAAGATCTTTTATATAGAAAAGTAATTTCTGACATTCTTCAGTCTTTATATTCTATCATCTTTTCAATAATGTTAGTATCCCTCTTTTACACAGAAATGAAAACACCCTATCAATAAATGGGAGAATTACCTGCAGAAGTAACATTCAAGAGTAGAAATAATGTACACGTGCATCCAAGGCTTCACACCATGCAAGTCTGCACCCCACACCGTGATAGCCAAGCACAAATGTGGCAGCCAAGAGAGAGCAAAGAGCAAAAAGCAGAGCAACAAAGAGCAGAGAGAGAAGGGAAGTTCAGTAATGTAGGCAGGCGTATCAGACAAAGCACAGGAATCAGACTCAAAGTTCTGTTTACAGAAGGGCTCAAGATATTAAAAACATGAAGAGCGTGCAAGAACCATTTCAACATTAATTTTTGAAGTACACATAGAAAGAAAGTTTAGTTGAGACTGTGCACAGGTAGAATGCAATCAGTACTAAAGCAGATACGAAGAACAATGAATTTTGTCCTCCCATCTCAAGTGATTAACAACCATTTTACTCTAATTTGTCTGGAAGAGTGCACAAGCACATTTAACGCAGAGTTTTTCTCCAGCTTATCACCTGTCTTTCCATTCCCAAGGTATCTCATCAAGACTGTAAGGCAAAGTTCTAGTAACTTCTGTATTTCCAAGTTTAGAAGTACTATTGAGAAGCTTGAATATGGCCTTTAAAAGCGTAGTTCAGTACAACCAAACATACTAATTCCAAAAATGCTAATTAGGCCCTTCTACCATCAAGGAGCAACATTTTAAAGTGTGAGTTTCTATTCACTTTAGCAATTTTTACTCTTTTCCCTTAATACAGGGAAAGGTTTTACTCACACAGACTATCATTACAGTGAATAAATGACAATATGCAAAAACTGAACACACTCGTATATTTGTATCTTTTAATGCTTTGTATTGTTTCTGGAGATTAATACAAAAAGCAAGGTTCATGAAACAACAGCAAGACATTTATTTTAACATAGCAGTACTTCTGCTATGGTTCACTGTAAAGAAGCATCAAGATGCACATTAAAGGAGTAATGTTCAACAACAACATATTTATCTTTTTTTTTTTTTTTTTTACATAGTTTCACTCCACACTTCATTCTCTACAGTCTCAAGAGGGGAAGGTAGTGATTGTGGAGGAAAATCAACAGCAAACTAGAAAATGGAGCCTTTTGAGGGACTGTTAGTAGTGAAACCCAATAGAATCTAGTACCTGTGCTAGAGTGATTATCAATGGAATCAAGCCTGACTAAGTCACTGACGAAGAGAGAGTGCTCTCCATTGTTAGCATCATTAGAACTATCCACGCTACCATGGCTCACCATGTACCCATCACTTCCACCCGTGGTACTCCGCAGGGCTAAAGACATGAACAAGAGCTGGTTAGTAAGAGAGGATTTAACTTTTCAGGTTTTTAAACAAATCTAATCTCTTCATACAACAGTAAACACTTTTGCTTGCATATGTAAAATGAGAACATGAAATGGTAGCAACACAATCAGACATCAATTCCTCAGTGTGTGAAAGACATTCTAAGACTGTTTCAAGCATCAAGTTGGCAAGTATCAATTTTTATATGCTGAAAATTTCTACTTGTAAAAGCCACGTTAGCTGCAATCTACTAGAAAACACATGATGCTTTTCTTCAGCAGAAGTAAAGCCATTTCAACTAACGTATTACCTGGTATCACAGGTACTCGTGGGCTCTGCGTTGATTTCTTTAAGCACTGCCTAAATTGTGCTGTTCCACGAACTACATTTCGTACCTTTGTCCACAAAAATATGCCACTGCGGTTACTGCTAGGCCAAGGAGACTCTAAAACTGCCTACAGAAAGAGACATTATGATAAGAAGAACAGAAAGAAAGTTACACTAAGAAACACAGATTTGTTTTTTTCCATACTCAAAACAGGAATTTCCTATCGATCATGAGAAGAAGAACAAATATTTGAGTTTTAACAAGCTGCTGCCTTTCATGAGCTGTTCCTTTTTATCCCACAGCTCTGGATACAGGAGCTAAGCAACAATAAACAATGGATCAAGATTTCTTTAAGTACTAAGGTGGGGCTTTTTCTTATATACTTTGGTACAACAAAAGACTAGAGTGGTGTATCTTTTAATAGTACTTTAAATAGTTGACTAAGAAGTTTCATCAGTATATTACAGGAACTTAGGAGCAAGGAAAAGAGGGGGAGACTACTTCAACTAGACTAATTCTAGTCTTCATCTGTCTTGGATACTGCTACTTTAAAGGATACATCTAGGAAAAGACAGCTTTGACATGGAAGCACTAGACAGATTCTACAGCTTGGAAATGGAAACACTAAATTAGTATTTCAGCAGAATTTTTGGTTAGCCTAACAGCACAGGAGTGTAAACTTCACAGTGCAAAACCATACAGTGTAGATTCAGGGAACCATAAGCATGTCCATATGCTTGCTTGACCGACAGAATCAGCAAATCCAAGTGAAAAGATGCAAGAAACAAGTTTCAAAACATGCCATAGGACAAGGGGAGTGACAAATGGAAGACAGGCACTGAATCAGTATTCCTCTTCAAGACTTACCTTATTGTAATAACCATAGGTGATGGCATTCGGCTGTATTCCAGCATTTTTCATTTCAAAGAGGACTCTCACAGCCTGAACAGGCTGACCCCACAGTCCACAAAGCTGCATTACAACTCTGTAGCAGACCTGATAAGATACAGAAATATATAAATGGAGTGATGACAAAGACTCTCAAACAGCTTAAGCTCTCTCCTGATTTCCAAGTTTTACACATGTAAATGGGGAAGCCATGTGAGAGCAGCTAACTCAGTATGTAACACTCAACAGTCAGAAGAGGGAGCCCAAATTAAACAGGAAATCACACGAGCTGAAATAACATAATCAGTCACAGTACTGAGGGTGCTATTTTTTTCCACTCAGCTCTTCCGCTTGCAAAATAAAGGAGGGAAGGAAACGCCCATACAAAATGCAGGATAACTGGCTGCTATGTGTCTGCAGCTACCACTGAAACATGGGATGCTGTACACAAACCCACTAACCCTAAGTTCAATGCATTCATTCAAAGTGTATTTAAAAAACAGGGATACTAAAGAACTTCCTTCTTGAAAAAGTCTGGGAGAAGACTAGCAACACTAAGTTGGAGTACTTTACCCAGGTGACACCATTCTGGTGATGAAAAAGGAAATGAATTTCCAGTTGCCCTAGTTAAGCAGATTTATTTGAGATCATTTCAAGGTGGATTTAAAACAGGTCAAACTGTAAGTATGCTTAACCTGGTGGTGAAGCACACTATACTCGCACCTTGTCTTCTATTCCATGTTTATGGTAAGATTGTTTTATTCACACTTGCCTCATCTAATGGTTCCACAACAGTTTTCCTCATCTTAATCAGAACATCATAAGCCTGCTGCAGTGCTTTGACCTTGGTATGTGCAACTCTGATGTAGGCTGGCAGACAAATAAACCACAGGCTGTAACTATGACTGAAGAGACACTTAGCCCACTGTGGGGGGCTTACATAGTACTTCTTGGCTAATTTATGGGCTGTTTTTATTTCCTGTAGGGGTGAAACAAAACAAAAAAACAGACAAAAGATGTAACATCCTGAATCCAGAAGTCATTACTAATTCAAATACTGGCTTCTTAAAAGTAAGTAAGAATTTAATAATAATGGACAAACATTCAAGTGAAGCTCCTTTCTTACCACTCTCTTATCAAGGTGCTCTGCCAGGCAAAACCAGCATCAAGAATGAATCCCCTTTTTCTTTCTTTCCCCATTCAAACATTAATTTTAATTTCCTTTTGTTTTATATTACATTCTAAAGCTTAAAAATGGTTTTGACAATAAACTAACCTCAGATACTATTTTATTTTTGCCTTCTGCTCCTTTAGCAAGTGTTGATCCTCAATGGTTACAAAGGCTTAACCTCTGATGACATTAACTTTCCTATCTTTCAGTGTTCACACAGTAATTACAGTAAGACTCATCTGACCTGTTTTGTCCTCTTTGCCATGAGTGCTGGACTATTTGAAATGCTACTTCCAGCTGGATGTCTGCTGAAGGAAAGCTTGAGTTCCTGTGGCCTGTCAAAGAGCTTGAAATCTAGTCGAGGGAAGTTTTTATAGCTATAGAGATAATAAAAAATAAAACAAAAAACCAAACACAAACAAAAGACATTAAAATCTTTTCACATGTCTCCTGATAGCAGGAAAGTCATACAAAGAAAACTTTTTTTGCAAAGAACTGACAAACAGGAGAATAAAGAACCAAGGGGAACCAAAAAAAAAAGAAGAAAACAGGGAAAAAAGGCAAAGGAGACAGCAATATACTTTTAGTCTTATTCACAAGTATAACATAATGAAGTGTATTGGACATTAATTCTCCATAGACAACAGAAACAAGAACCAGACTACCATCAATATTATGAAGTTCAGGGAAGCATAGATGATGAACAAGAATAGTTGGAAACCAAACCTCTGTGATCTCCAAGAGAGACAGGAAGAACAAAATCATACCCAGACTGCCTGAAACTCCACACTTCCCGCACAAGGCTGAATAACACTGAATGAAAGGAGTTTGAAAAGTGGAGTGTGTGTTTGGTTCTGTTGGTTCATCAGCTGCAGATCAATAGTACAGGGCAGATCACTGCCCACCCCAGGTCATCCCCACTGTAAACCAAAGTGTAGTTGTTATGAAATACACATAAACTGATGGAAGAGGAAGAAAGACACTGAATACATGTAGAAAAGTATTACTGTAAAGTTGGCATAGTTACTGAAAAACTAATGCCCTTAAACACGTACACACACACACACTCACAAAACACTGACTTCTAGAGCTTCAGAAAGCTACCAAACTTTAGCCAGTTCTTACCTTTTTCAAGACTGCTCTGATATTATATTATGGCAAGTCCTGCATCAAGACAGAAATCTGTCCCGCTTAATATCACAGGCATTCTAGTTTCACTATATGTAGCTGTCTAACTTGTACCTGTATTTTGGCACTCGATCCTGTCCATCATCAGTGGGAGGTTCTGGTGGCATTATGAACACTGTGTGTTCACTTCTTTGTGACTCATCCAGTTCAATCAATCGTGCATCTTCAACAGAATCTCCATCAACCTGAGAACAGAGTATGTATAATAAGTACAGAGTTTGCTTTTGGAATAAAATGGCCTTTTTAACAGAGGTTAGTGTATATAAAAATATTTAATATATACTGTGTTTGATTTTATGTATAATGGATAAAATAAGTTATATTTGTTCTAATTACTCAAATATAAAATCCACAGCCTTATCTTTCTCTTTTTATTTCACTATAAGATATCACTAAACATTTTGAAGGACAAAGTACCTTCTCTCCTTTTTCTGTTCCTTTATCCGGAAAGAGCTAGAATAGAGAAAAAAAAAAGAGATTCTTCTCAAGTAAAAAAAAAATAAATCTTAAGTAGTTCTATTAAAGTTGTGTAATTTACTGGTCTTAAATCACAATCACTAAATTTTTATGTATTTCTTTTTCAAGTACTTCCTTAGATGAAAGGAAATGAAGCAATCAGCAGGCTTTCAATCTACAGACATTATCTACTAAATACAAAATGTTAAATCTATCAAATGAAAGTTCCTTCATTTAGCTTAAAATAAACTGCTGGTTTGCAGATATTTTCAATAAGACAATTTAAATATGCAACGCTTTAACAACCTGCAATATCATCATATTATTAACATTAAAGTATACTCAAGTTGCATACTCTAGAATGCATACCCCACACTCAACAGAAATAAAAATAAAGGCAAAGAAACTTTAAAAAGACCACAAAATAAGTGTTTACAAGTGTTAATCTGAAAGAACCACATACATCATGCTTAAAACAAAAAAAAACAAAAAATCTTTTGGCTCCTAATTTTTAGATTATGCACTTGACATTTTGCAAAGGAACAACAATCCATCTAGACCAGAACCATGCTGAAGAGACTTTGTTTCAAAAAACGATCATGGCTTACAGCAATCTCTCAAAATACAGACAAAATGGGATGTTATTTACATATATATGTTTTGACTACAAATGGAGCACTAGGCCTGTTTTTTGTGTTTTCAATTTCAATTCTGTGAAAAAGAGCAACTACACAGGTAACAATTGGTAAATAAATCCATATTAGAGAGGGTGATTTGCATTTGAAGTGAAGGCACAGGTGACATTGTGATGAAGTGTCAGCTACTGATATTTCTCACATTATCTTTTAGCTTGATAGCCTATGGGGCACTTTAATGAAAGTTTCCTGCATCAACACAGAAAATTATGATCATGCAAGATGATGAAGAAAATGATTCAGCAAGAACCAGTAAGAATTCCAGTCCCTCAAAAGACTTACTACAGAAGGTACCTTCCTTGACCTTACTAAAACCATGGCAGTAACACAAAATAAACAGAAGCATATAATTTTATAGTATTGCTACATGGTTTTTTACCTTTTCTATGCAGTCATCAAAAAATGCCAAGCTAGTATCTTTGTCACTCACAAAACTGCACTCTTCAATAAAGCGGCTGAATATCTGCGTTTTGGTGAGGTGCGTGTAGAACTTTGTATAAGCACGGTCTCTGCTCTTTAAAAAACCTGGTTATAAAAAGGAACACACAACTAAGTAACAGTTATGGGTTCCATAAGACATTTACATATAAAGTACCTGAATAGAACACCTGAAGTGCTAATACATAAAGTATTTGCTTTGTCAATAAAAACAGCAACTTCTCCTTACTTGCAATTGGAAGATTAAAATAACTTTTTTGAATAATTATTTTAATGACTCTTTTTCACCAGAGTTAACACTTAGCTAGTAATTACCCCCATTTGATCCATCCACTGTTTTTTTTATTTCCTGTGCAAGAAAAAGGCGATTATGACCTTCTACAAAAGCAGAAAGACCCTGCAGTTAAAACAATACTGAAATGAAAATTGTAATCTTAAAATGGGCTTGAAAATATTTAAGACTTTCCAAACCTTTGACTAAAAAATCTTATCAAATTTCACTTCCAGTAATTTAAAAAAAAAAAAGCCAAACAAAAATAAAAACCCACATCCCCAAAACAACACCACCACGTGCAAAGCAAAATACCTGTAACATTTTATCTAGTATTCAACTCCTGAACAGATCTAAAAAGTTAAGGCCATGAGGAAGACAAGATGACCTTTGCTGACTACTGTTTTGTTACAGTTCTGATCTCTGCGCCATTGTCTATTTATATTAAGAACATTACTGGGCTTCTGGTATTTTTACTCCACACAAACTGAGAAATACTCTTTCATTCCCAAAAGCTGCCCTTACTGAAAATACTATGCACAGATGACACCATGCTACTACTAAAAGACAGCTTTTCTAATGCAGCAGTATTGCAAAGTTCCAGTTCTATGCACATATATTTGTGTTAAACAGTTTAACATTATAGAACTGCAATTTTAAATATTGCCCAAATTGTACAATCAAATGAAACTTTGACCTTCTAAAGTTAAGCAGCTCCTCAACCCTGAAGTTGTACCACCACCCACGCTATCAGTAGCTGGTTTGCGTCACCCTCACCTTGATGATCAAACAAGGAATCAGCAGCTGTTGCTTTATTTGAAGGTGCCTGAGTAATTGGCTTGAGGAATGTTCTGTAACCCTTTAAAATAGATGCCATGAAATGGAGAAACGCTTCCTGGATCTCCATCTCAAGTTCTATCATCTTCTTCTGCCAGGAGAAATCTGCCTCAATAGGAGTCATCTCCACTGCAGAACCTTCTTGAGTTTTTCTGTGAACTACCAACATGGACAATGCTATGTTAAAATTCAGTGCATTCAAACAGGTAACTTTTGAAAAATGCTGAAGATGGATTTTTCTTTTTATACTTGACCATATTCAGAAGTGAAAAAGCACTAGAAACTCTGAGATTATTTTCCACATTGGCACATACAAAAGGCAGGTTATCTCAAGTTGATAAGGAATTTTTCTAGCATTCAGTTCTCTGGGACATGAAACAACAAGGAGGATCCCAGTTGATTTAATGTTACCACATACTCAACTGCATGTAATCTTTCAGACCATGTTCTCCTTGATCATCTAAAAAGAAAGGGTCTAAAACTATTTTTCTAATAAAAATTCTAACATTTTTGTGCACCAAAGGATAGAGACAACTAGTTGACATTAAGAGTTCACACAATAGCAGTTACTGCTGAAAATTTCAGTGGCACACTTTTTATCGTAACAAAAATACAAATTAGCATAATATATTTATATAGGTATAAATAAATATGGTAACATCTCTATTACAATACTGTCAAAATATAAAAAGTATTTGCCTAAAAAAGACCACTGGTTCTGTTCAAAGTAAAATTAAGAAATAGTTCTATACTAGATTGTATGACACAGCCTGCTGATAAAACCAAAAGAAAAGCTCAGGGGTTTTTTTAACAGATGAAATAAAGGCTATTTGGAAAAAAAAATAAAATCTAATTAAGGTGAGAACACCTGCCTCTTAATTAATGCCTTTTTCTGTTTCCATAGTTTACAGGTTTTGGTACACTCATGAGGCTATTGTTGTCTCCTTCCCCATGATGATGCAACCTAATTTACCCTGAACCAGCTTACCCTAAAATGCGTATTTACAGTCAGAAAGAAGCAATGTCTGAAAACTGTCAGGTCAGCTACAACTTTGCTCTTATCTGTCCAAGTCATTAGACTGAAGATGGCCAGTTCTTCTTCTGACAAAATACTTTGTCAAAATTTATCTACCTGATTATTTTTCTAGAATTAGCTAAAATGTCCAGCAATATCTGTACAATAGCTGAGATATTAAAAAATATGTTACTTATAACCTCACTTTATTACTTTTGGTCAGAACTGTGAATACTTCTTTAGGTCAAGATCCAACTGTGTTTTAGATGAATAGTTACTTAAATATAAATAAATCATGCATAAAGGCTAAAAAGAAGGCTTCAAATTTTAAGAAGTCACAGAAAACAGAAGTCTAAAATAAATATTTCACACCACATATGGTGGAAGAAAGCCCTTATATTTATGTACCAATTATAATTTCAGTCTTGTAGGTATGTGTGAGGAAATTTAGTAGTCTGCTTTGAATATTTACTTTCCCTGCTTTAAGCAGTTTATGTTCTTACCCCTACCCATTTTTCAAATATCTTTTATATATTTCACCTGCTGCCAGCTGTGGGTGCAGTTTCTTTAAGGTGCTGAGCAGACTTTTACATGGCTTCTTAGGAAACTGTTTCCAGTTTGTGTTCTTCTTGTCATCTGATCTAAAACACATGGTAAAGAAAAAAGGAAATATAAAATAGAGACCATATAAAACAGAACAGCTTCCACAACCCTAAGTTTCTTAGTTTTCAGAAATTAGTAACTAAAAAGAATATATTATTTGGAAAAAAAAAATATATTGTTACTATCCCTACATGTAATATGTATATGATTACTCTACAAAGTTTATACTACCATAAAGCTGCCATATTTCCAAAAATATATATAACGACAGCTTGGAACACAAAATGAAGCTGTTACTGGAAAATGCTGGAAAACCACTATGGCAGCTTTATGGTCATATG
Organism: Ceyx melanurus; assembly: GCA_024611195.1. Classification (NCBI taxonomy): domain Eukaryota; kingdom Metazoa; phylum Chordata; class Aves; order Coraciiformes; family Alcedinidae; genus Ceyx; species Ceyx melanurus. The sequence goes on from JANHGL010017081.1 coordinate 38,158, forward strand.
GTAAGTACACTGTAACATGCCCATGGCAACCCAGTTCCACCTTCAACCAGAGGCTAACAGGGACTAGTAAGATTGGAAATTCATTTAACAGTTTGAAAATAATGCACTTGATTAAGCAATGGGGTAAACTGTCCTTTGTTAGAAGAACAGTGGGCACAATGCCAGACCTTTTTTTTCTGGATATAAAGAGATGAAGTAGACAGTCCATCCTGAGAACTCCTACACCTTTTTCTAGAATGCAGAAGGTTGGGGAGAAGTGCTGTAACAAGGAGTACGACAAACCTTGTGGCCTGAGCTGTCTGAGCTGATGCTGTTACTGCTTGTTACTGCTTGTTTTGCACTTTACACCAGTGAAATGTTTGTTCAATTATTGTTTGTTCAATTGGCACTGACTCAAAACTATCTTAGGAAAGAAGCCAAAGTCTGAGTTAAAGAAAAAATACATGCTTACAGATGCCTTTGCCCATTTTTTCCCCATCATAAAGGCATGCCTATAAACAATATAAAATAGTACTGTTGCAAAATTACAAATTAAAAAAAATCCTGCTATAAAAATAAAACAAACTCTCACATTTTTGCCCTAAAAAGGCTACTACCCTTAACCAGATTTCAACATTACTTCCACAGAAGTAGTTGAAAGCAACCAAACAAAGGTATTAAGGAAGATACTGAACGAATACAAGGCCTTCAGTATTTTTTGCCAATAAATAATGCTTCAGTCTATCACAAAGAGGATAGCAGCAAACTTGGTCTAAAAAGACATTAGACAGAAAGATTGATTTGGCAGAAAATACTGAAATTTTCAAATGTTATTTTTCTATTATGCACTCTTTCAGTTAGCAATAGTGCTGTTAGATGCCTTTATCCTTATAAAAACAAAAGCAAACCAAAACCAGTATTGCCACAGAAAGAAGAGAGTCAAAAGCTGACACTGTGTACAAAACAGAACATTACTTTTACTCACTTATGATGTAGCATTTTAGAATTCTGTATGATCTTCAACACAAAGTGCTTTATGGAGATTTGATTTTACTTACATATCTCCAAAACTGGAAAATATCCTCATTTCCAGTATAAAAACATTTTATAATGCATTTACGAATATCTCACATCTACCTAAGTCAAATTGCACAGATGTCAAATTCCTCTGGAAGTCAAATAAGTGGTACAGATGACATATTTCAATGTGGATAGCACAAAACAAAAACAAACAAACACCAACAAAAAAAAAAAAGGAAAAAAAAGGAGACAAAAACACAAACCACAACACCAAACAAAACAAAACACCATACAAACAAATACATAAAAAACACTGGTAGACAGATTATTAAAACAGAAATGGATTTAGAGGACAGTGAAAGAAAAGATGCAAAAATCTTTCCATAAGAGGTTAGTCATCAGTAGATTTTTAGCTCAGTAACCAATCCATGCAAGGTTGGTACTTGGTCCTTCTAGTGGTCAAACGGACAGAATCTGGACATCCTTATCTCCCTACTAAAACCCGTGTTTCTATATACTTTATTTTTCTGCAGCCTGATATTCAAATTCCACTCAACTTATGGACAAAAATATTCAGGTATTTTTCACTGCATATATATTTATATAACAGGTTATCTTTCCTGAGTTTCTTCAAGGCATTCTCATTTCACAACATGTATTATAAATATTATTTTGGTGGCATAATATTTTGACACACAGTGATGAAAAGGCTTTTTGCAGTGTTTTTCATGTGGACCTAGAGGAAGGAGGAAAAAAAACCAAAACCAAAAACCCAAACACAATCTGCTCCATTGTTTGCCATTTCCTTCAATGCCACTAATAAAGCAAAGTATTTCAGTAATGTAAAGGAAATTTGCTTCAGTAGATGAAAGACCCTTTTGACACTACTGAAATCAAGAAAGCATTCAAATGACCCATAGATCAAATGACTATATTTGACCCATAGATCAAATGACTATTTCTAAACTCATTAATAAAAACAAAAGTCGAGTTAACAAGTGACATTAAGTATATCTGTATTTTTACAATGCACTTTATTTAGTGATGTTAACCCTCATCTCTGATTAACTTAGATGTCTCTATTAATGACGTAATTAATTAAAAAAGAAAAGGTAGTTCTGAAAGTTACTAAATTAAATACCTGAAATAACTGAATTTTCAAATAAGTTGCTTTTTCATTTTAGTTACATTACAGAAAAACAGAAAGGTTATTCTGAATTAGCCTTTCCTCAAGAGGGTGTGAAGAAACTGTTCATGCAACACCTTCAATTTAAGGAAAACATTTCAACATCATTATTAAGTGAAAATATAGACTGTATGTATTCACGTTTTGCTTGATTTATACCACCAAAAATGTGGCCCTTGTAACCTGATAAAAATTATTTATTAACACTACATAAAGTGCACTAAGTGTAAGATAGCATGAAAAACTGTCATGAACAGTTAAGTGCTTGTATTGGTATCAATAATCACTGAAACCAGGCAAACCAAATTCAGAAGTGGTAGGTCAAGGTGAAAATGTAAGGAATGGTGGGGCAGGAAAACAATACCGAACAAAACCAAAACACAGCTCCTCTTCCTCTTTTCTAACTTTTGTCCTATTTCCCTAACAAGCAGTATTAGAAATGGAAAAACAAACCAGAACACATACCCATTGTCACTAATTTTATAGCTATATCACATTTTTTTAGACAGCACCCAAAGCTTACCCCTTAGCAACTATCAATTTGCCATGAAGCATTAGAAATGAGAAGAAGAACAAAGAGCAGTAAGAAACAAACCTTACTGGATGACATAGTGTTTAATAGCTTCATCATCTGAGCATTCAGCAATCTCTCCATCTACAGATAAAGGTAAAAACTCCATAGAACTTACATGTACACCATGTTTGTGTCTAAGTCAATGCACACAATATCCTGTGGTGGATCATACAGATCAAAGTATCGTGAATCAACTCCAACAATAAATGGAACAGGTGCACTGAGTACGGTGGCCAGAGACAAAGGACAGAGGGGGATATATGGACACTGCCACTGAAATGGAAATATCATCTGAAGGAAAAATTAAATCAACATGTTAAAAAAGCGACAACAGACACTGTACAATTAAAAAAAAAATAACCAACAAAAAAACCCCAACCAAAACCAAACAAGAACTTGGATGCAGCAAATTAAAATGAAACTGCTATAAGCTTTTCAACACTGTCAGAAAAGAGTCTTCATGTTTGACCACTTGTTCACAGCACATCTCTGAAGTTGCCTATGCAAAAATATTGATCATTATAATAGTAAGACATGCTAGGGTACTTTAAATGCTATTGCTAAGAATAAATTATTTAGTGTATTTAAACTTTAAAAAGCCATGTAACAACTGAGGAGTTTGAACTCATTTCTCTCACTGCTGTACAGAACACTTTGTACTTACAGCTACTACAGCTTCAGCAACTCCTGTCAACACAGCTGGTCTAAGAGAATGGAGGAGGATCTTGCCTTCTAGTAATACAAAGAGTAACAGAGTAGCACAGTTTTCTGGTCCAAGATTCATGAGCAGAGTGCTAAAGTTTGCTCCACTATGGAGTCGGTGGGGAGGGGGAAGAGAATAAGAATGTTACAGAATTTGAAATTAATAAAAAAATTAGAAATCACTGCTATTGAACTTCTAACTCCTCTTTGGGACCAATTAATTCAATTGTTGAATATCAAATCAAATACCTAATTATCTGTTTAATTAATACCACCTCAATATGACGCTTGTACCGCCACAGAGAGACCTAATTCCAAATTCTATTGCTACAGAAACATGCTACGCCATGCTGATGATGTGCTTGTGTTGTTTATGGTGCTCGCTCTCATGTATGCATAAGCATCTTGTCTTCACAACAGTAAAACAGGTATTACTAGTTAACAACTAATTCAAGTACAAGCAACACCAGTAGTTTCATATGATGGGCTACCTCATGCAAAAATAATCAACTAGAGTATCCATTTGACCTCAGAATCACAGTTTCAAATTCTAATACTACTCAAGTAAAATCAATCCATCATTTTGCAGCAAGGTGCCTTTAGTTTCTACTTTTTAGACTCCATTTTGTTTGTCTGGACTGTGATGACATCTGTAAGAGCACTAGGATGTAAAGCCTGTCCTTAAATAATGCTTACACTTCTGCAGTTTGGTGGCTGGCTGCAATTTTTCACTTAAAGAGGCTGTTTAATGTGATTAAACATGGGGGTCTTACTCATGTAGTATATTATATAAAAATGTTTAAGGAAAAAAAATATAAAAAAGAGTAATTTTGGTTTTAATTTGAAAACAAACAAACAAAAAATAATCAACAAAATCATCCAGACAAAACCCCCTGTCACAGATGTAAGGAGCTCTGACCCAGAAGATGCAGGCAGTATCCACAGAGATAATGCATCAACCTTCTAGCAAAAATAACAGTTTTTAGGTATAATTCTGCATTTCTGAAAGCTTTGCACTTTTGTGCATTGACTGATTTCACATAACTGCTTAGTGCTAATGTCTCCCTTTGAACTGAAAAGGGGGAAAAAAATCAAGATAACAAGTAGTCCATCTATGCCGTTAAAAAAAAGAAAATTGCTTACTATACAGTTATAGAAATACAAGATACTTAAATACTTTTTTCTTCTCCACCTCAGCCTCATGCCTTTTTCTTCAGAGTTACTACAATATTCTGGGAATTCTTCATTTCAGAATAATTAGTGATAATGTTCTTCCACAAGGGAGAAGTATATTTAAAAAAAAACAACACTGTATAGTATTATAAATGCATATTGAACTTTATAAGATCTAATAATATTGCAGTCATATTTGGCTTCCTTCTATGACTCATTCCTATTTACCTCTGAATTTTTCAAGCAGCATACATTTAAATCATTAATAATGATACCTTAATGGCAATGGTGTAGAAACTGGCTGAGACAGTATTAACGCATCATGGGCAGAAAGCTGAAACACAAAGTAGTATGTAATTGACACAGTTCAAAGTTACTACAGTATAACATTTCAGTATAAATGTATATCCATAGTCTCAAACTGCCTGGCATACAGTAACAATGTCATACAAGGAATGAAAATCTGAGGGAATTTTTGGGTCTTGTGTTTTACTAGATCAACAGAACTTGTATTAGTCACTGAAATTATTCTCAGAAGTTGCAGAAAATTGTGACTCAGCGCTGCATATGTAACTGCTGCTTGGTGATTAAACAGGGAAGCAGGAGAGACACTGCCCTGGGAGACTAACTTCTCACCCACAATAAGGGGTGAACAAGTAAGAGAAAGACATAAAACAAAGCCCCCACTGAGGCCATGCAAATTGTGCCTACAAAACAAAGTAACATACAGCAGAAATTTCACAAGTGCAGGCAGGATGCTGCTGCCATTACCACCACCTCAGGTATGAAATACTCTTCTCTGCTAAGTTACCCCAGGTCTACATTAATGGAAGAGAAAGTCAACCCATCCATCTCCTCCCCTCTCTCTTCCAAAGACAGTTCAAAGCTGAGTTAAAAGCCTAAAGGAAGAAAATAGGCTTTCAAAAGCAAGAAAGAAGGTTTGGCATTATTTCAACAAAAATTGAAGTAAATGTTTTGTTTACCTGCACAAGAATTCTTGGCCTTTGTGGTGAAGGGAAAGGTATATTGTGCATAAAATGGGATATATGCCTGAAAACAATAAAAGATGTTGTAAAACCAGCACTGAGGACTAATCAGGGACTGAAAACAATGCTAATCACACTTTGAAATTACTTTGGTGTCATGCCTTAGAAAGACTGTTAAGAATTATTTACTGTTCTGGTAAGTTTAACAGCCCATTGCAAACTGAAACAAAAAAGCTCCATCCACTCATATTTCATGTGTGAAAAATCATAGTAGCAGCTACAGATATGTATGTAAAAGATAAGAATACACTGGCATTTATGCAAGCCACTTAAAACCCTAGGCACATTTTACAGTTTTTAATGTGGCTTTGCTAAGAGAAATTATATACTTCACTGCCAGACACCTCACGCCATTTTGAAGGTAGTACCATATTTCAGCAAACTTTCACAACCATGAAAAGCATCCTTTACAGAGTTTAAATACATACATAATCTGCATTAGTTGCTGTGCTTGGAAACGATATCTATCTGCAATGCACAGTCTTTGAACTTTTACATTAACCTAAAATGCAGGACTACAAACATTGCCATGTCTCTTATAGTTCAGCCATTTGCTGCGCTTGACTTAAGAGAAAGGTAAACTGCTCTGACATATTCAACAGAAAAACCTCAGTAAAATCCAGTTCACTTCTCTGGCACTGCAAGAGTCACTACTATTAAACAGCAGCAGCGATAATTTCTATCAGTACAACCTGAGCTAGACTGTGCAAGGAAGAGTATGGAGTAAATACACCAATTATTTGTGACATGTATAAATTATATGGCCTCTTGAGCTACATTCGTTCCCACACTAACTTGAAAAACTTTACATACTTTTCAATAGGAAGAGGATGAGGTCCAGAAACAGACAGTTTGTAGATGAACATAAGAAATTTTCGAAATGCTTCAAAGAAAGGCCAGTGTGAGAGAAGGCAAATGCATTTGTTGGAATTGATGGACTTGGAAGTAACCACTTTCTTCTCCACAGGTGTCAGGAGACCCAGCTGCCATTGTTGTTTTTCTGTTAGCAGTTCCCGGGGATAAGGTTCATAAAACTGAATAGCAGCACCATAAACCTAAAAAATTATGAAAAACAGCAGAGTAGACACAGTATTTTACAGAAGACTTGATTAGAACATTTGAAGCAGCCTTGTGAAATGACTTGCATTTATGTAAACATACACAAAGTATACTTATAAACAAAATGCTTTGGACTCTTGCACCTCTCTTCCTCTTATTTCATTGTACTTTCCTCAACAAAGTATTCATCATGAATAAACTGAAAGGGAAGTAACCAAACTGCATGCTGTGACAAAACCCTATTAATTAATTGTTTGGTAAAAAAACAAACAAGCAAAGAAAAACAATATCCTCATGAAATGCTTGTGCCAGTACATTCTCCTATTATTACCACAGTAAACAATAAAACTATTTTAGCTTTAACTTCATTCATTCTATCAAGCTGAACAACTACTGATTTGTTCCTAATATTCTCTCCCTATTTGGTAGAGTTTCATAAGTAACTGAATTATTCTTGCAAGCTTAGTTAAAGAAGAACAAGGAAAGATTAATACCATAGTATATATTCTCTCTGAGAAAAATACTGGCAGTTACTTAATTCCTCCTTTTTAAAACAAGTATTAATATATCGGAGAAAGTTTTATTTTGTTGTTTATAAATAGAGAAGTATATAAATTCCCCTCATAGGGAACTGAGGCAGAGTGGAAGCTGAGCTGTTGTCAAAGAGAAATAAATTGCTGTTTATTAGACACAAAGAGGTAATCACACATGACAATCCCTTATTCCCTCATGCAGTTCACACACATACACAGACACAGCTGGCAAGCTGAAGTAACAGCTGGGAGACCAATGCCAAACAAGGTCTTTCTTGCTTCATCAGGTGCACCTACAATCCTATAGTATCTGCTCGTGCATGGCAGATACAGCCTTCTCAGATATGTGCAGAGCCATCATATATGTTCTTGGTGCTTGAGTGCACTGCTGGCCTTACACAGGTTCAGCAGATGGCTGGTGTTCTGAAGCTACCGCTTCACATGAATTCAACAGCATCACTCGTCTGAGGAACTCAGTTCTTCAGAGCAGCCTTTCACATGCCACCTCACAGCACACTTTTCCTTTCCCCGCCCTGCTGTCTTCTGGCAACTATTTTCCTACTCACACAAACACCTACAAAGTCCTATCACATAGAGAAGTAGCTTCGACAGTAACCATAGGAAAATAGCAACAACTTAATCACTGCTAACACACATGGCAAGAGAACATCTCTTTAACATGCAGGTCACATATCCATTCCCAGGAACTTTCTACTTGGAAGAACAGGTAAATCCATGCACCATGAGATTTAGTTTTGTTAATTGTTCAGTTTACATGGGACTAAACAGGACATACTCTTCCAGCTATTTCCTGTTTTGGTTTATTTCTGTCTTATATGAAGGTTAAAGAAATACAATTTTATAAGGGAAGCATTTAATAAATTATTTTGTAGTATTTCTAAAAACAGAAAAAAAAACCCAACCCAAACCTGTTCATCTCCATAGCAGCCATTTGAACTGAAAGCAAAAACTAGTCACAGTGTGGAGCCATACCTTTTCTGCAGAAGAGCAGGTCAGTACAAATGTTGAGAACACTGGTAGTGGATATTTCGTTTGAGGGTCCCAGCACTCAATAGTAGCTCCCATAGGAAGGCAGAAGAGAGGTACAGATTCTGACAATGGGAATGACTCATAGTTCTCTTGAGGATATCTGAAAATTAAACCTTCAAAACAAGAGATGGAAAAGTAAGCACATTTGCTCTTCAAGCCCTAACACAAGCAATATATTTTCCAATAGATACCGCAAGGTCTGTTTGTTATCTAGACTTTATAACTGAAGATTACATCTGCAGAACAGTCTCTCATTTGACAGAGGACTGAGTCATCCAAGTAACAATTTTAAAATTCTGTAGAAATACTGAAGCACTCTGGCAACTGATAAAAAAAAAAAAAGTAAAAGTACATGCTAAAAACTAACTAGTGAAGATTTTTACTTTAAACCAGTTTAGCTCTTCAGTTACAGCTCCTAAACTACCCCAGCTATCATGATAAAATTAAATAAATACAGAATGAAGTTATTCTGGGAAAAAGTGATGAAGGCAAAGAAGGCCTTACAGGAGTGGAATTCAACTGACATGCCCTAGGAACACAATTCTGGCAGGAAGAACTTAAGCTGTAAATTTTAGTAGTAGTATTAATAATTTTATTTCAACAAGGTATTTGAATCCTTCTGTTAGTATGTTTAGATTGTTTCTAAAATGACTTACCAGCTTTATAGGCTAAAGAGTTAGAAGCTGGCACAGATTTCTTGTAACAAAGGTATACACTGGAACCCCACTGGAAGACACAAGTTTCATTTTACATCCAGCAAAGATGACAAGCAGGTAGCAGAGAAATCAAGTATTACCATTTGAATAACATTTAAAGTGTTATAGAATAAAATGACTGTCTGGCTGTCAAGTGCATGTAAATAATGAAATAGAGAATTTGCCTCTCACATTTTTTAGAGATTACGGGATTTACATAAAATAATCATAATACCACACTACTCTGACTTATTACAACAGAAGAATGGGAAAAAGCAAAGCAGTTCATTTAAAAACAAATACAAAAACAACAACAACAAAACAACAAAAAAACCCAACCAAACCAAAAAGCCCCAAACAAACAAAACAAACAAACAAAACAAAACAAACAAGAAAAAGTGAAGGTGCAAAAGTAGACTCTTAAGGGTACCTCATCAGTGGAAGCAAAATACTGAACAACATCACCCAAAGCTTCTACAGTACTTTGATAAACTGTTTTTTTCAAGTTTGTCTAAATACACTATAGCATTTGAAAAAAACTTATTTTAGCCTAAATGCAAAACAGACTAAATAAAAGTGAAACCAATTGATTAAAATGAAGAAACTGTCAGTAGTAATTATCACTCTACAGGTCTTAGTAACATAGTCATTATTAACAACTAAGAAAAAAAAAATCCCAAATATCAGTATCACCAAATAGGTGGGATTTTAAATTTTACTTTTCAAAAAAAACAATCCATCACACCACTTCTAAATAGTAAGTGGACA
>JANHGL010017082.1:0-37877 GCA_024611195.1 Ceyx melanurus
CCTCTGCAGGGCGGCCGTGTCCGGGTAGCGCAGGGCGGCCGCCTTGGTGGCCAGAACGACGCCCTTCAGCAGCTCGCACAGCTGGTTGCTGGAGTTGATCACCCTGTGCCGGATCTCCTGGGTGCTCACCTGCCTGGCCAGCACGTCCCCGATGAAGACCAGCTTGTGGGCGCTCAGGATGACGAACTTGCCGTGGGCCACGAAGATGCGGGGCGGCTGCGAGGCGTTGAGGCAGCCGAAGAAGGCGTCGATGGCCTTGAGGAGGGACTCGAAGTGAGCGTCGCACTGCTGGGAGTAGAAGAGGAGCAGCCGGGTGTCCCGGGAGGAGCCGGAGCCCGTGGCCGGCTGCAGGGTTTGGGGAGGTGTCCATTTGGAGATGTCGTTCTCCACTGGTTTGGTGATCTCTTGCTCCAGCCGTTGGAATTGGTGGAGCTGAAAGGAAAAGGGGAAAAGGTTCTGAGGATGGTGGTGGGAAGTGGAGTGGGGGGGGGGGTTTGGGAATTTCAGCTTGGGATAGAGGACAGTCCTGGGCTGACCCAGGGCTTGGAAGGACCTCAAAAGATCATCTGGTCCAACCCAGTACCTAGAAAATAGCCTTTAACTTGAAATTGAGATTTGAAGCTGTTGCAAGACATTCCAGATGGGGCTTGAGGAGGCTCTTAGCAACCTGTTCTAGTTGCAGATGTCCCTGCTCTCAGCAGGGGTTGGACTGGATGAGCTCTAGAGGTCCCTTTTAACCCAGACATCTCTATGATTCTGTGACCACTGGGGATCATCTGGTGCCACATCCCTGCCCCAGCAGGGTCACCCAGAGCAGGAGGCCCAGGATCCTCATCCAGGCAGGTTTGGAATCTCCAGAGAAGGAGACTCCACAACCTCTCTGGGCAGCCTGGGACAGGCTCTGACACCCTCACACCAAAGAATTTTATCTTCCTGTTCCGAGGGAACCTCCTGGGTTCCAGTTTGTGCCCATTGCCCCTTATCCTATCACTGGGCACCAAATGAAGAGTTTGGCCCCATCCTCTTGACTCCCCACCCTTTAACTGTTGCTCAGCATTGATCAGAGCCCCTCTCAGGCTGCTCTTCTCCAGGCTAAACAGTTTCTTTGTGCTCCTGGTGCACAAAGAATTCTGCATTTCAGTGTGATTGCTGCCCTGAGGGAACATACCTGATGGTGTTCTAGCTCCATTTTGCTCTGCTTGATGATATTTTCTTTTTCCAGCAGCTCCTTCTGTTGCCTTTCAAACTCTTCTTTCCCCTGTTTTGCATAACAGAAGACACTGTTAAATCTAAACCTCTCCTGAGCTAAATGACAACTTGCAGTCATGTTACAGGATTCTTTGTGGTGGCTTTTCCCCTGGAAAAGTGGACCAGTTAGGAGTACAGAGAAGGGCAGCGTGGCAGGGGAAAAGGCAATTGCTGCTGTGTGTGGAACTCTACTTGAGAGGAGGTAATCAGCCTGCTGGAATGACTCTCAAGTATGTCTTGGTGTGACAATATGATTATTGATTTCCTGCAAACAGCTTCTGAAGAAAACATAGACAACTTTTAGAATCAGAGAATTGCTTTGGTTGGAAGAGATCTTTAAGATCATCAAGTCCCACTGCTCTCCCAGCACTGCTGGGGCACCACTGACCCACGGCCCTCAGCACATCTCCACGGCTTGGAAACGCCCCCAGGGATCATGGGGACTCCACCACTGCCCTGGGCAGCCTGGGCAAGGAAGACATTTTTCCTGATATCCAACCTAAACCTCCCCTGGTGTAATTTGCCCTTGGGCAGCCCAAGCTGTTGGGTTGACCTACCTGCAGATGCACATAATCATAGTCATCCATCCAGCTCTTCTCCGAGCCCTCATTGGCAGCGTGGGGAAGCTGCTGCCCTGTACTCAGGAGCAGGGGGCTGCAGTGACTCTGCCCTTTATCTCCATGATTCTGCATCTGGGGACTGTCATAGACATAGTCAGGGGTGTTGATGATGTTCTCTGGGATGGTCTGGAAGCGGGAGCTACTGGAGGGCTGTCTGAAGAGCAGCTCAGCGTTGATGCTGATGGTGGTGGTCAGTTGCTTGGCATCATCCGGGACCGTCCTGGCCACCATAACGAACCGGTCCAGGTCGTCACACTTGCTCTGCAGCCTGTTGACAACCAGAACATTCAAGGACCAGTTGGAGCTGTTCAAGTCATGACTGGTTTGGGTCAGGATCTGGTGGGAGTCCTCCAGCCTCTGCACCTCCCTCCTCATTTTGTTCAGGAGGCCGAAGTCGGACAGGCAGGAAGCGTTGGCGGCCGAGCCCTTGGCAAAGTGGAGGTACTCCAGCAGAGACTGCTCCACCTTATCCACAGCCGTGTGGATCTCGTTGATGTGTTTTTCCATGTATCCATAAGACCTCCAGTCTGTTGTGATGAAGGCCAGCAGGTTATTGACAGATGTCTCCACTGTCTGCTGGAGATGATAAAGCCTCTCGATGGCAGTGTCGGGATCAAGGATCAGCCTCTTCTCCTGGGTGCTTGATGCTGAAGAGTCTTTTGATGTTGTTGAGGATGTGGACATGTTACTCCTCGTGCTTCCCGTGCTGGAGAAAGACAACCTATTGATGCCATCAGTCACATCCTGGAAGCCTTTAGTGTCTTGGAGGACTGGTGGTGGCACGTCATACACACCTTCTCTTCCATCCTGGATAAGGTTTTCACTCAGTCCTGTCTGCTGCCCTGGGAATGTAACTCCCCTGGGGGTATCATACACATCTTTCTGAGGTGCAATTTGCTGTCCAAGGAAATGGTTTTGATGGTTCACAGGGATGTCATAAACACTCTGCTTTGGTGAGACTCCATCCTGCAGCAAAAGGCTCTCAGGATTAAGTTGATTATGTTCTTTCCCAGTCCCTTTGGTGATGGGAGGAGGAATATCATATACTCCTTCTGGTCTTCCATTGGGGCCCACTGGAGATGAGAAATCCTGCAGACTTTCCCTCAGGCCTGTATCATCTCGGCACGTGGCTGGAGGTGCAGCATAGACCTGCAGCACAGAAAGCAAACTGTGAAACCTTTGGCTGGAACAGCAAATCATTTCACATCTTCCACATGGCCCAGCAAAGGCTGGGATGGAAGATGTGTTGGGAAGATGAAGTCAGATGCTCATCCTGAGTGTCAGTTTTAATAGTTCATTTTTTTTAACATTCATCTTGATTCAAGTTCTCCTTTTTTTAACTTTTATCTTGACTCAAGTTCTCATAAGCAGCAAAATCCCCAGGATTTTTGCTGCTGCAAAGGTAACAGTTTGATTATCAGTTTAAACTCTTGATGCAGTGCAGTGCTTTGCTTTGCCACATCTAACAGTTTAAAAATCCAAGGAAACCTTTAAAATAATCCATCTCCTTTTCTTTCAGGATCATACATGAACTCTTGTTTAAAACGGGTCATGAAAATCCAGCATCTGGTGTCAACAGCATAAAACTCACCCCTTTGGCAGGTGGGATGTCATAGACTCCTAAAGCTTTGGCTTCTCCCATGGGAACTGGAAGGGCAGGCCCCTTCATCGACGTGGGGGGAATGTCATAGATCTACAGAAAGGATAAATTGGTTACAGAAACAAGGCACCTCAGGAAAGCTCTGATCTCAGATGGTTTTCTTGGTATCCATTGTTTCCTCTCCATCAGCCTGAAGATGAGCAGAGCTCTTCAACTCTGTCCCCTCTGGGAGAGCTCCAAGCCCTGGCTTCCCAAGGATCTCACCCTGTCTTATGTACTTTTGGGCTTCAGTGTTGCTCCCTCCAGGAGCTGCTCTGGCAGAAAGCCATGGTGAGCTGCAGGGTTGCTGAGGTCCTGCAAGCAGCCACTCCTAGGTTATCTGTGGTCTCAGGGACCAAATGTTGAGGGTGTTCCTCAGAACAAGGATTTGCTCCAAGTTCAGTGACACAGAGCAGTAGATGTGTGGTGAAAACAACTCCCTGCGTGGCAGCTGTTGATCTGAGCCATCATTTTACCCTTACTGAGGGAATTGCTGTCAACTGTGCAACAACAAAGTAAGGGGTGAGGGGAGGAAAAAAAAAACCCCACTGTTCCCAGGCAGCAAGTTTATTCTGTTTTGATATCCTCTTTGATCAAAACACAGAAAACAAATGGGCCCTTGGTGTTTGGTGTGCTGCCAAATCCTAGTCAACATCAAATGCAACTTTGAAACAACTTCTAGACTCTGGGAATAAGCCACAGCATCTAATTAAAACTTTTTTTCTTCCCTGAAATGAGAGAACTTGCTTTGCTTCTAAACCTCTGGTAGAAATTCATCACCTTTTGTGCCTTGGCAGGGCTGTTGGCAGTTTTATTGGTACCTACCCCTTGGAGAGGGCGAACGGGGGGGATGTCATAGGTATCCTTCTGGTATTTGGAAGGGAATTCATAAACATAACCTTGTCCTGACCTGACTGGAGTTATTACCTGTGGGATAAAAGGAAAAAAAGAGGGAAAATAAGTCTCTGAGGCTCTTGGCACGTTCTCCCTGTCACTGCACAGGGTATAAACAACCCAGTGCCATTAACAGTCACACTTTGTGTGCTCCCCACGCCCTGGGGGACTGAGCTGTGCCTTTGGAAAGTCTTTGTGGAGAAAGGCTGGGCTGAAACCTTCCAAAGAGGGATAGGTTTGCTGCCTCTGGTTGGTTTGTCTGTATTAGTCACTAAGAGATAGGAAGTGTTTAAATCATCCTTGAAGTATATAATGCAAGAGCAGCCTCTGCAAAATAGACCAAAGCTTCCAATTTGGCAACATTTTCTAATGAGTTCAAATAAAATCTGGTGAAAAATAAATGCCTTATGGCTCAGACAGCATCTGCATGGCCAAACCAGTACAGGATGGCATAAAAGAAATGTTACCTAACCCCAAGAAGAGCTGGGTGGAAACATCTGACCCTCTGCTTGGTGCTATTTTACTTGAGTGAAAAAAAAACATAAATACCAGGTCTCTGAGCACCCTGCTCTAGTTGCAGATGTCCCTGCTCCCTGCAGGGGGGGTTGGACTGAATGACCCTGAAAAGTCCCTTCCCCTCCAAACTATTTGTGATTCTCTGGTGCTATCCTAAATCCAGGGCAGGAGTAAAATTTTGAGCAGATCTCCTCAGGAGTGTGAATGTTCTTACAGTCCTGGCCACGGAGACAACATATGGGACCTCTGCAGAAGCTTGATGGCACCTCAGCTCTCCAAGGTTTGCACAGCAAACACTACACATGATGTTTTGCTTTTGTATCAAGAAGCCCTGGTGGCAAAGCAGATGATGTCCTTATCCTGTGGAGCACACATGGAAGAGCTGCAGTGCTCGTGCCCAGTGTTCACAGACAGAGCCTCACTCTACCTACAGGAGCATAAGGCAGCTGCTGTTCTCCTGTTGCTCATCCTTAAGATTTTTCCTATTTTTCACAGAATATTTGGGGTTGGAAGGAACCTTGAAAGATCATTGAGTCCAAACCCCCTGCCAGAGCAGGACCACCCAGGGCAGGCCACACAGGAACAGATCCAGGTGGGGTTGGAAAGACTCCAGAGCAGGAGACTCCCCAACCTCTCTGGGCAGCCTGTGCCAGGCTCTGTCACCCTCACAGTGAAGTTGTTTTTTTTCCAGCAGGCTGACTGGCCAGATGGTACCTGAAAGGTTTACAGCAGTAGGAGGCTGCTGGTTTTGTTTACCATGCTGTGATGCAATCCTCAACCACCCCACTGCAGCCAACCCGGCCAGTTTCAGGAAGCCAGTTTGACTCAGCTCTGCAGGACTTCTTTTAATCAGGTATTTTGACACTTTCACTCATTCCCAGACCTGACTAAGCTGAAGCAGTGGCCACTCCTTTATTTGGGTGAAACAAAGCCCTGCTTGTGGGTGCTTCAGGCAGTTGTCAAGGGAAGTGAGAGGTTCAAACCCTCTTCTGGGTATTCTCAAGTACAACCCTGCTGCACGGGGTGACTGTGACAGCAGAGCTGAGCTGTCTGCAGGGCCCATCTAGTTATTTCCCAGATTAAAATCCATCAGGTGCTTTTATTTGTGCTCCTTTCTAGGCTTCTGGAAAAGCTCTATGGGGGACAAAGCCCAGAACTTGAAGAAACCCAACAACAGGCCAGATTTGTTGATTATCATGTAAGACTTTTTCCTGCCAGTGACTCCAGTGTTTTCCTGGGTGAAGGATTAAGATCCAGTAACATGTTCTGAGCAATTGCAACATAAAATCCTCTATAGATGCTGAGAAATATCAATGTTTGTTTTATTTCTACTCCCCTTCCTTCCAACCCAACCAAGGGAACACGTGGAGCATTTGTTCTGCCTCTCCTGTCCATGGAAAGCCTGGACATGTGGTCGTGCTGCTGCTTCTGTGTGAGGAAGAGGGAGGTAGCTCAGTAGATGAAGTAAGAAAGGTCCCAAAACCTGTGTTTGCAGAAGGAACTTTTGATTTTGGATATTGAACTGTAAATACAATGAAGGGAACTGCTGCTTGTGAATGGGATGCTCAGCCCTTTCACCACCTGGTGGAACTGTTTGTTACAGGTTTGGTGGTTTGATGCCACCTCACTTTTGAAGATGGACTTTGAAGAGGTGGCTAAAAGAGAGGCTCCCCTTCTCCCACCTCTGGAACAGGGATAACAGCCCCACTGTAGGAATTGATTCCCTAATAGAAATCCCACTGAACTTCAGCCCTCATGAGGATTCTTTTTCTTTTTTTTTTTCCTGTTTTTACCTCTTCTTTTCTCAGAATGCCTGTGGTCACCCAAGCTGAAATAACCCTGCCTTTCAAACCAGCAATTTTCCTTGTTTACTCGTTCAAGCAACCAGATGGTGTTCCCACAAACTCTCTAGCCCAGCATTCTCAAAACACTGTTAACCACTTAATCCACTCAGAGCAGCTAACGTGGCTCAGGTTTGGCTCTGGTGGGATGTGTCATGAGGCTGCTTTGACCTTTCAGTGCTGCAAAACAAAGACCAATTGAGGAGAAATGTTGTTCCCTCCTTGCTGAAGCCCACGCTCTTCCAAAAGGAGTTACTTGGGTCTTTTCCATGCCAATGGCATGTTCCTGACCAAGAAAAAAAGAGCTGAATGTGCATATACTTTGCAAAATATCCAGTCCTGTGGTTCATTAAATTCCTCTTCCTTAAATATAAGGAAAAAAAAAATACCCCCCTCCATTCTATTTCTGCTGGGATTAAAAAGGCAGCAACAGAGAACATTCCTAAGGCAGGAACAAGACAGTTCTCGTGCTTCCAGCAGATGCACAACACTGTAGTTTACATTGTTTAACAAAGACAAAGAGCAAATAAACCTCCTGAAGCCAAGAGAATTCCTCTGAATTCAAAGCAGTGCTGTGGAGGGCAGAACTCTGATGAGCAGGATGATGGGAAACAAGCTTTGCTGAGCTTTACAGGGGAGAGAACTGAGGCAGAGGTAACTGGTAGCTCTGCAGTGCCCTTCCCCACCCACACCACAGGCAGACTGGGCAGCTGAAAAGGGCATCTTGGTAATGCAGCAGGTAGAGGGAGGGTCTTCTCCCCCTTTACTCCGCCCTAGTGAGGCCACATCTGGAGTATTGTGTCCAGTTCCTGATTCTGCAGCTCAGGAAGGACAAGGAGCTACTGGAGAGAGTCCAGGGGAGGCTGTAAAGATGCTGGGGGGTTGTAGAATCTCTGTGCTCAGGAAAAGCTGAGGGTCTTGGGGCTGTTCAGTGGAGAAGAGCAGCCTGAGAGGGGAGCTGATCAATGATGAGCAAGAGCTAAAGGGTGGGCAGAAAGAGGCTGGGGCCAGATTCTTTTCAGTGGTGCCCACTGACAGGACAAGGGGCAATGGGCACAAACTGGAACCCAGGAGGTTTGATCTGAACAGGAGGAGAAAGTTCTTTGGTGTGAGGGTGTCCCAGGCAGGTTGTGGAGCCTCCTTCTCTGGAGAGATTCCAAACCCACCTGGATGTGGAGATCCTGGGCAACCTGCTCTGGGTAACCCTGCTGGAGCAGAAGGGGTGGCACCAGATGATCTCCAGAGGGCCCTTCCAACCCCTACCATGCTGGGATTTCCCAGTATGCCCCCCCTAACTCCAAGAACCTACTGACTGCTTTTAAAGTAGCTCAGTGGGGTTTTTTTGGAGGTGAGAAGAAGGTAAATTCTATAGATTGAATTTAAATCTGAGTGTATTAAAACTGCCCAAGATGTTCTCCACCACATGGGAAACCCTCAGCTGGTGATGAGCTACTGCCAGCAGCTGCTGCCAATCTCAGCTGTCAGTCATGTGTCTATTAGAATCAGCTGTAGGTTGCCCTAGGAAGAGTTCTGTCCTGGAGGAGCTCAAGAGGTGGTGTGTGAAAGTGGGCTGCTAGAAAGCTTGGATGTGGAAAAGTGCCTCAAAATGTAAGTCATGAAAAATAAGCTTGTTTTCTGCTGTGAAGTGTTTCTGTAAGTTTACTGCAGAGCTTTCTTTGTTGGAATTCTGGTTTGAAGTGTTTTAGGTGGATTTGTAACAACCACCTGGGTTCTCTAGGCTTGTAAGGAGAATGAAATAGCTGAAAAGACTATGGGGAAGCTGTAAGAAACCAAGGATTAGGTGGAAAGCAAAAAAAAAACCAACCCTAATCTGTGTTTTCTTGACCCCTCAGCCTTTTCTGGAAGGCAGTGGGTGCTGGATCAGGCAGAGAGCTCCTGCCTTCTGTGTGTGTTTAAGAAACTTAGTGTGTCTCCTGAAATACTTTTTCTTGGGAAAGGTTCTGTGTCTAGACTGAATTGTGAGCAGGTTGTGTTAAAGAGACTCTGAGACACTCTGGGTGTTTGCCAGAAGCTGGCAAGCTGGCTAAACTCAGTCCCTTTACCAGAAAGTGTGCATGTAGTGTTTCCTCTCCTGTCCTCTGTGAGCTGTGTTGAGATTGCTAGTGGCTGATAATGAATTTCCTGCTAATTACACTTATTGTGTCACTTGGTGTTGCCTGCTGTAAAAAAAAAAGAGCAACAGTGTTTGTATGAAGCTGTAGCTTTGATTTGCTTGCTGTTTGTGATGATAAACAAGGTCTCTCCCTGAGTAAAGGCTGGGGTTTCATCCTCATGCCTGCTAAAGGTGCTCAGGCTTAACAAATATTTGGCTTTGTGTAGCTAAAGGTCTGAGGATTACCAAACCATAACACTTGATTTTCTCCCACATAATGTACAAACATTGGGTGGCTATAAAATGCTTTAGTAGTGTTGTCTGCTGAGAGATCTCTTGGGAGAGCTTCTGCTCAAGGCTCAGCAGCTGAAAGAGCAGGGAGGGAGCCTATGAAGAGATGTCCTATGATGCCCCAGGCTCGTAGCTCAACTCTAGAGGTGTTTCTAGTGCTGTGAGCCCCAGTGTTTCTGCAAGGGGAGAGGGATCAGCAGAAATGACTCTGTTTCTTTGCTGTGTGGTGGGAAGCAGAGTGGTGTCAACACCAGCGGCCACCAGGCTCTGGCAGGGGCTCCCCGGGTGGATTTTCTGAGAAGTAAGATTTGAGATGTGTGCAGATAAGGAGATGTGACAACTATTACCCTGATATAGGTCTTCTTTCTAGCTCCTGATGCTGTTTCCACCTTCAAAAACCTGTTCCTCTTATGCTTGATGCCTGTTTGCTGTCCAAGACCTCTATCTATAAAGATCTGCTCTCCTGCTGTACCCGTGGGTGCTCTTGGGGTTAAAGAACATCCAGATCTCACTGATTTGGGTGTGAAACTAAAAATGCTGAACTTTGCAGGCTCAGGGACCTAACCAGAAAGTTTGAAGTGCAGCTAGAAGTGCCTCACCAGTAGATACTGAGTCTTACAAAACACCTCTGTGGTGGTATAACACCAGTAAGGAATGAAAACGGGTGTCACGCTTTCCTCCTGCTGAGGTTGTGGTTTTTTTCAGCCAGATGGATGCAAGTCTTGAAGATGTAGAGCAGAAGTTGTGAAACTGAGTTAAAATTTGTTTAAAAAGTGAATTCATGAGCTGGTCTTGATTCAAACCCCTCAACTGCTGGGGATGTGGGTACAGCCAACTGCTTTACAAGTAGATAATCCTGATTTTTCAGCTCCTGGGGTGATACTTTTCATTAACAAGCAGCTTCTTTACACTCTTTTCAGTTTTGCATTTCTCCTAGATCTGAAGGGTGAGTTGATTGTCTTTCCAAACAACTCTGTGGAGGTTTTTGTCTGTCTGTTTGTAATGATTTTTTTTTTTTTTTCCTATCTATGGAGTTACATAAGCAACTTAAGTTCCAGTTACCATGAAATGACAGGTAGTGGGATGGTGCTGACTTGCATCAGCTGCAGCTTTGGGTGCTGGTGTTGAATTTTTTGCCTGCTGCTGCTTTTCCTGATCACAAACTACAAAAGACCTCAGTGAACCAGCAACATGAGGAACAAAAAAAAGCTCAAAAGATTCTGTCATCTACATGATTCCCCTGCTTTTCTTTCTTCTAATGATGCTTTGGTGACCTGAGCCTCCTCTAACTCTTGTGAGCTCTGGGGCTCTCTGCCAAGTTATGAGCACCAGCTCTGCTGGCTTCAGTGGAAGGTGCTTGGTGCTGACTGGTCTTGAATTGCAAGGCTGACTGGGAAGGGGTATTTCCCAGCTTCTGGTGGAGTCATTCTTGCTCATAAAATCTGATTAAAGAGGCAAACCAACACTTCTGAACATGTTCCCAGTTCTGGTTTTGTTTTGGGGTTTTTTTTTTGAGGGGAAGAGGACAAGAGATTGATAATTAGTAAGAGTGGGTATGTTTTATTCATGTTTTTAAGGGACTTGTGAAGGATGCTTGTCCAGTACTGTAAGAGTTTCACCAGTGCCATCCCCATGACAATTACTCCTTTTTAGACACAGTGACATCACCACTTCTGCACTTGTTGGCCAACAGGGCTGAGGAGCTGCTGTGTTGCTGGTGTTAGAACAGGCGTGTGCCTGGAAATAAACAGCTGTGGATGGATCTTAAATAGAAACTAAATCCCGAAGTTATTGTGTGGCAAGTTCTTCTAGTGGAGAAATGAGTTGATCTGATAAAGCTTTCTCTGGAAACCTGGGATTAAGCAAAACTCCAGCTCAGATGTAATGAGAAGAGTGGGGTAAAATTCAGCCCCTCAGTGTTTTGGGATCTTGCCCATGATAAATCCTTGCAGTAGCATCTGCTTTGGCCATCCCAGTCTGTCCAGTCTTTCCTGAAGAACCATTTGGCAAACATGCACTTTTTTTTTTTTTTTTCCCTAGTAATACTGTGGCTGTCTCTTCTCAAAGCCAAAAACCTAAATTCAGGGCAGGGCTGGAAGAGGAGAAGGATGAGAAGATGAGGTGCTGGGGCATGTAGGGCAAAGTGGTCCCACTGTTGTGATGATGTGAAATCCTAAAGGCTCACAAATAAACCCATTTGGTTCAATCCAAACAACTTATTTTGAGGAGGTTCACCTGATTTCTGTGTTTTTTTCCTTCCTACACTGAATTTCTAGATGGGAAGCTGAAGGGGGCAGGGGAAAAGCTTCACTTGGTAATTGAAATAGGGTATTTCCATGAGTTCTTCTTTTGAAATTTTTGTTTGGTTAAGATGCTTCTCAGAACAGATCTCTCCCTGTCACCAGTTTTGGTGAATTGGCATTTCCCAGTGAGAAAAAAAAAAAAAGAAATGGCTGAGATGAAGCATTGCCAGTTAGTTTCAGTTCAGTTCGCACTTGGGGAGAAGCAATGGAAGTGTCCCTGAAGTTGGGAATCATTTCTCTTTGAGAGAAATAAGCAAAGAAAAACTTTTAATCAGGAAGAAGCTCAACTTGATTTGTGCAGAAGGGAAGCTGTGGATGTCCCACCACTGGATGTGTTCAAATCCAGGCTGGATGGGGCTTTGAGCAACCTGCTCTAGTGGGAGTTGACTCTGCCTGTGGCAGGGTGGTTGGAACAACATGATCTTCAAGGTGCCTTCCAAGCAACACTCTCCAGCTCCATTTCTGTGTGGAATTCTCAAGGCAGCTGTACAGACAAGTGCTGCTATTAACTGGCTCATTAGGTTATTAGCACAGCTTGCTTTGGCAGGTCTGGAAGGTGCAGACACCTTTGGAACAGATAAAAACACCATCCTTGTCTGTTGCATCCACAGAGTAATTACAGCAGACCTCAGGGCTGATTTGTGGTGATAAGACCCAATGGAAACCAAGGATGTAGCTTTTAAGGATTAGGGATGGACTGTCTTACAGAAGGTTCTGTCTCCTGAGAATTTAGCTACATTAATTCCACTTGGCTTCTGTTCTAAAGATCTGGTTTGGGGAGAAAGTTTAACTTAGATTCTTTATTTTTTGTGCCAGTGCTAATTAACCTTGCTACAAAAGTCCTCCAGTGCCTGCTAAGCATTTAGATGGCACCAGAACCACATTCTCTGACTGTCAGCACCCCACCTTTGCCCACCTATTTCCTGTCTCCAGGCTTTCTCTTTAGGATGAAATCCTTTTTTTTTGTGTGTGTAATTACTCTTTCACTCGTGACTTTGTAAAAACCCTCTGGCTGCTGGGCTTGAGTTTTGGTGCTTCCAGAAGAATTCATATTCCCCAAACTTGGTGTGATTTTTAAGATGAAACCTGAGGTCCAGGTAAGTTTCTCATCACCAGTAAAGAGCCTGTAAGATTGAATTTTTCTTTTTATTAGCTGAGATTTTATCCTGCACTTGTGCAGGCAGACTAGTGTCCCCCAGGGCCTCAGCTGTCAGACAAGGCTGCAGGACTGGACTTTTATTGTTGTTTTTTGTGTGTGGTTTTTGGTTTGGGTTTATTTTTTGCTGTATGTGTGTGTTTTGTTTTTATAATACAGGCAGGGGGGGAAAAAAAATAAATGCATGCCTCTGGTCTAAAAATAGAACTGATTAAAGAGAGCCTTGAGCTCAGGGAGTAACAGGGAGTAATGCTGAGCTCATATGTTTGCTCAGCCTAATAAAATGCAGTCTTTTTCTTTCAGTCTTCAGTCTACTTCTCTAAAGATCACATCAGTGACTTCACTGCATAATCTGACTTGTGGATGAGGGTTTCTTCACTCCTGGTTTGCAGGGAGGCTGCTGCAAACAGAACTGCACAGGGTTTTTTCCTCAGTAAAATGCCTTTTCTCCTGTTCATGTCACAGGGAAACTTCAAGTGAAACTCCTGAGCCTAAAGAAAAAGTTGTGTGCTGGTTTTACCACTGAGTTGGAATTAAACTGAGGGGGAATTTAATCCCTTAAGGTGCACTTTGTGAAGCAGAGCACTGAGGTAGGTGTTGCTGGTCTTGCTCCATGAAGCAAACTGCAGCACTTTTAACACCAAAGCAGTGATGGCTTTGGTTTGTGTTGTTGAGTTTTGAGGTTGGTTTTTTTTTTCCTGTTTGGTTTTGTTTTCTAAGAGCAATATAAATCTCCCAAGTAGAATTTGTAATATGAAAGCCAAAGAGAAGAGGGACAATGAGATGCCTGTTCAGGCTGCTTAAGTAAATCCTATCAGAGGAAGCTGTGGTATTTCAGACTTGAGGGTAAATGGGGATGTGATTCTGTCCTGGAATGTAAATACATTCTTGCCAACAAACTAGGAAATAACTAGATATGCTCCTGGCCTTTTGGATGACAAAATAGATCTACCCCACAACTCTTTACTAGGTTTACTGTGTGTCTCCTCTCAATTTGTAATTGTGAAAAACACAACTGATTAATAATGTGAAGACAGGCTTATTTCTGGAACAAACATTGTATGCAGCTGTTTGTTTCCTCCCAGTTGAGCCAGTACTTGTTTAACTGGGAGGAAAAAAAAAGTCAATGTGGGTAACTGGTTTCTGCTGGTGAAGTCTGTGCCAAAACTGTCAGGGTGGTGCTGCTTGCAGGGTGATGGTTCCACTTTCTCAGGGATTTGACTGATAAACAAAGACCAGGGTCCAAGGTCTGTTCCCTTAGCTGTGTTTCACCCAAACCTCCTGCAGAACAGGCTGTGAACTCTTGGAAGAAGGTGGAGGTTGCAGGATGGGGGTGTGTGAAACCCTTGATCTGTCAAGGGCATGTTTCTACTTGGAAAGAGGCCAGGGGTGCTCACATGTGAATAAGAGCTCCTTCCTTATCCTGCTTTAGCCACTCTCATAAAGTGGATAAATCTGATTGTTTCCTGAACTCTGAGAGTTCTAGATCAAACAGACCAACAAACAAAAAAGCTGATGTGTTCCAAGTTGGCATTAATCTCTCTTTGCTTGAGTTAGTGCCTTGTGGGAGCTGTAGTTCAGGGCTGGTAACCCTGGCATCCTCAATCTGCTGATTCCCCTTGATCAAATGTTCTCCTGAAAGCTACTGCTTCCTACAGGAAACTTCCAGAATTTGTTTCACAACTAGGAAATGTATCCCTTAAATTTTTATTTTGTTTTGGGTTTTTTGTTTTGTTTTTTTTTTTGCCAATGCTATTTTCAGACTGGTGGAGACAGCACAAGAGATCAGCTGGGAAGAAACACTGAACCAGTGTTTAAATTTGGGTGGTGACTCTTCGCATGCAGCTTGCTCCAGTTTAAAGCTCATTTGTGAACTAACAGTTAATTACAGATGCAAAAGAGGCTCTGTGCTTTGAGGGCACTTTTCCCAGAGGCTATTTTTAAAGCAGGCTGTACAGAATGAGTTGCCTCCTAATTACCTCATGTATTTTGCAGATGAGATTGAGGTGTAAAAACACCCCACTGCTCAAGGCTATGCAGAATCCTGTAGCAAGGATTAAAAAAAATAGGTTTTCAAAGTGTCAGATTTGTCTGAGGGTTCCTTCTCTTTGCTGGCTGCAGAAAGACAGGAGTTTGAAGGCAGAAAGATGGAATAAATAAAGATACAGCCTTTGTACCTCTGCTCCTCAGCCACTCTTCACACTTTGGGCTGCAACTGTTTGGTGACTGAACTTGCTGCCCAGCTATAAAAACCTGGGGCTAACCCAGGCTCATCTTAAACCTTATCTCTGGTGTTTGTAGGGTGAGTTTTAGAAGGTGGTATTTTTATTTGATGGAAGGAGCTGATACAGCCCTGTTGTCAACAAAGAGCTTGGCCAGAATCAATTCATCACTGTAATTACCTGCCTCAGGACTCCTTTCTGCCTTGCTTTGCCTTTCTGTGTTACCTCAGCCCAGCTTTAGAACCTGCCTGCTGTTGATTTACAGCTGCTTGAGGTGAGACAATTCCTGCCTGGCAGCAGTTCCTAAACTGTGCCTGTAAAAGTTGTACAGCAGCCAAGCCACACGTTTGCACTAAGAAAACAGGCAGAATGTGCACAGCAAGTGGATAGGAGAGAAACTGCTGCTGGTCCTGCTCTGAGTGGTGTCTAGAGGATGTTTTCTTCCCTAGCTATGGGAAGGGAGAAGGTTTACAGATAGGATTACCTCATAGGAAAACATTTTAATGTCCTCCACACTGCCCAGACGGAGTTTGTGATGGAAGGAGGCAGAGAGGGGCTTGCTCAAGCCATTGGGGATGGTGAAAAAAGATTCATTGTTTTGAAATCCAAAGCAAAAAAACCTCCCAAAATAGAATCTTTGAGGTTTCCAGCATTCCTAAAGATTGTTTTCATGGATGCCTAGAGGAGGAGGATCCTGGGTGACCCTGCTTTAGCAGTGGGGTTTCATGAGATGGTTTCCAGAGGTCCCTTCCAAGCCTGATCATGGTGAGATGCTGCAGAACTGTGGGACACACACTACAGTGGGATATTTTCTGTGATCTCACATCAATGGGCTATTTACCACTTGTTCATTATCTACTTTGGAGGGTATCTAAGTGCTGCTGTTGGTAGGGAAACCAGACTGCCTCTCGAAAAAGACTTCCCTGTATCTCAGCTACAGGGCAAAGAGAAAAGGAGAACAAAGCCGTGAGATTGCTCAAGAAAACCCAGATAATTCCACTCCTATCTCTACCTGTGAAGCAAGTGCAGTTTTCTCCTCTTTATCATCCTCCACACCCTACAAAGCATAATAGTGGAAAAGCTGAGCAAACGGACCTCTTGATAACTTGGAATGACTTCAGACCTTTATTCTCTTGCTCAGAAGTTGGGAAAAAAAAAATAAATCCATTCTTATCAGGGAAAATGAAATGGTAACAAGGAAATAAAAGCATCAGAAGATGTTTTCTGAAGGCCTGATAAGAAAAAGGCTGAGCTGGGACGGAGGCAGAAGAGAAACCAAAAATGGCCTGTCCTGCCAATCCGATTAACCCTTTTGAGCCACCAAGGTGCTGTGTGCCACCAGGGGCCTTGGCAGGGACCATGGGAAGGTGAGATGAGGACAGCCTGGGAGGGATGGCAGGAATGGGACACGGATACACACACACACACACACACACACACTGGAACACCTCTTACTGGAGTCTTGGGAGCTCAGCCACTGCAGCAATGTCTGTGGAGTTGCTGTAGCTCCCACCTCCATGTTTAGCTGTAGCTAATTATCAGATGCACTCATATAATCTTTGGTTTAGAATTAAACATCCCTTGTTATCATGATCATCATCATCCTCTTGTGCCCTCAACCCTCCAAGCACAGACCTTGTCACATCAATCATTCTGTTCTCTTTGTAGCTTAGATCTAGTTGGTCTCCTCCAGCAAGGCAGCACCTCATTTTTAATTAAGCAAAAAAATTACTCTGTCAGATGATGCAACTGTTGATTAATTTGTGGGAGAGCTATTCTAGCTGCAGCAGCTCTCTTTTGAGCACACAATGCATGAGTGCCACAGGCCAGATGTGCTTCAGCCTCCCTAGGGAGCCTGTGAGGACACATCACCTGCTTCCTCACCTTCAGCTGCTGAGGGAGCACAGCTCCAAAGTGCTCTGCTGGGTGTCTCAGTTGCAAATTGAGCAAGAGGTGAAGGATCAGGCCTTTCAAAGTTACAGGAAGGAGAATCATATATGCTAGTATCTGAAGTCCTCAGGCTATTACTAGCCATTAACCACTTCCCTGGTGACCAGTGTGACCTGCTTTGGAGCTGTGACAGGCAAGCAAGTGCACTCACCTTGGTAGACAGGGCTGGGCCATCAATACACCTCTGCATGGAGGGTGGCACCTGGTAGATGTCTTGTCCCATGAGACTGTGACCAGTGGGGATCTGGTAAATCCCCTGGCTCAGGTGAGAAGGTGGCACTTGGTACACGGGGTCCCGCGCTGTGGCTTGGGAGCTTGGCACTTGGTAGATCTTTTGCTGGTGGAAGGGTTGATGCCCCAACCCTGGAGCGGGCAGATCCTGGCTGGGAGAACCATCCTGGAGCACGGGCCCGATCAGGAGCTTGAGGCGGTTTCCCGGGACGATGCCCTGGCGGCCGTGTAAGGAGCAGAGCCACCAGCCTTCCAGCCCCTCTGTGTTCTGCTCTATCACTGTCAGAATGTCCCCTTTGCGGAAGGCCAACTCCTCTGCACACTCGGGGACGTTGTCATAGAGGGCTCTTGCCATGAGATTCTGGGGAAAAAAAAGAAGGGTAGGAAAGAAATGAACAATCCAGCTCAAGAGCTTCTGGAACTTTGAGCATCCCTCAAAATAAAGAGCCTTGAAGGACAAGGTTCCTCAGGGTCCCACTGCTGTAGAAAAATCTGGAAGAGAGTATTACTGAAATTCCCAGTGACCCCCAGTTGGAAATGCCATGGGGAAAGTGGGCTGGTCTTTATGTGAACAAGCCTAATTGTTCAGCTCCAAAACATGACCCTGGAGTGTCTCTGTAACTTGGGAGCAGCCAGGGAGTGTCTTTGACCTCCAGCACCACAGTTGAAGATTCCTTATGCATTATGCTTGACTGAGTTGCTCATCCTGAAGGAAAGAAGGCTCTGGGGTGACCTTCTGATGGCCTTTCAGGACTGGGGATAAATCAGGGAGTGGTTTTGTCCATGCTTTGGCTAAAACTATTCTTCAGCATGGTCAAAACCAGGAGTCTCTTCTTGAGCACTCCATTTATATCCTTAGTGTGTGGAGCTGCCTGCTCAGCTGAGCCCAGAAAAGCAAATTTCCAGCTTAATCTGAATGTTCAGCTTTAGCTCTTGCTACATTTCTGTTCAGTGTGAGTCTCACAGAAGGAGAATTTGGGGTACACACCCAAAGGAAGCAGGCTAAATCAATAATAAATACCCCCACTTTGGTGAGGAAAGGCATTTGAAAAGCCTGATTGACTTCTGCAGCAAAGCAATTTTCAGAACAAAGCTGGAATGGTGGTAGAATCAGAGCAGATAAAAATTCTCATGTGAAATGGTTCTTTTTTTTTTTCTCCAGTTGCTCACTGCCTCTGTCCCAGTGACCTTCTCACCACCTGGCATGCAGCACATCTAACTTTCTGGATGTGCTTCAAGAGCATCTTTGCTGCAAACAGCTTCAGACTGTCCTTGTCTGCATGAATCCAGGCACCACTGGGGGAATGACACTAATTGGTTGCTACTTGTTTCCTAGTGATTTCCCCATGGCCTTTTAAGCAGCCCAAAGCCACCCCACCAGCACCAGGCACTCATGGAGCAGTGAAACAGGCAGAATATTCCTCCTGAAAATAAGCACTAGGACCAGAAACACTGAGCCTGTTGATTCTTGCAACAGACACAGCTCCTGCTCAACAAGCCTTCTGGGTTTTGAGCTTTTCCCTGACTTTGGTTCTTCCTTCACAGCATTTCTTAGTATAAGCTAAAGGAGCAGGGGCAGAGTTGCTTTCGTCAGTCAGCAGTCTCAAGAAAAAAGGAAAATGTCACCACAGAAGGTCACCAGGAAAGCTTTGGAGAGCCACAGAGGGGCTTTTAACCTGCTGTGGTGATGGAAACACTGGTCTATTTTTCTACACAGAGAAAAAAGTCCTGATCAAAGGCACTCCTAGGGGCTCGTGGGCTTCATCTGGAGTGATCTGGCAAATTCCAGTAACTTGGATGCTGTGGGCGTCACAGCCTGGGACTCAGCCCCCCTTCTCATTGGGCTCATCTGCTCAGACTGAGCAGAGTTATCTGGAATTAATTGGATTTGCTCTTAGAGGCAAGGATTTGTCACTCATCCCCCTGTGAAATCTGCACTAACAGCTGACCTGGGGAGGCAAAGGCCCAGCAGTGACCTTTTTGTACAACTAAGTGCTAAAAAAAACCCCTCTCTGCCTAAACAAATTGTCACTAGAGAAAGGGCTGAGGAGAAACTTCTCTTGGAGGTTGTTTTCACAACTGGCAAGTTGCACAGAAATCCCTTTATATTTCTGATTCAAAGAGGGGAAGAGAAAGGAGGGCAACAGATTGGAGAGGGGCCAGAGGAGGCCACAGAAATGATCTGAGTGCTGAAACCTCTCCACTGGGAGGCCAGGCTGGGAGAGCTGGGGGTTTCAGCCTGGAGAGGAGAAGGCTCTGGGGAGACCTTCTAGGGACCTGTCAGAAAGACTGGGACAGACTTTTGAGCAGGGCCTGTTGGGACAGGACAAGGGGTGGTGGTTTAAACTAAAAGAGGAAGATTTAGACTGGAGAGAAGGGAGAAATTGTTGATGCTGAGGGCGGTGAGAGCCTGGCCCAGGCTGTCCAGAGAGGTGGTGGCTGCCCCATCCCTGGAATCTTTCTACATGGGTTGATGCAAAAGTCAAGCTTTCAAGCTCTAGGTCAAGTTTTCAATGTGAGGCTTCTCTCTGAATTTTTCTTTAACGCCAGTTTCAAGTCCATTAGATAAAACCTGGAAAGGTGCCATTTGTCTTCTTGCACATCTTAGATTTATTTTTTTTTCTCTCTTTGCATCCAGGATGCATGTCAGAGTAAAACCTGACTGAGAGCAAAAGCTGCTGCCCTGAAGGCTCTCAGCTGCTCTACCTGCAGAACATAAGAAGAAAAGACTCCAAACTATTTTTTCTTCTTGGGTGCTGAAGGAATTGCAAGACAAAGTCAGATGCACACACAAGTTGCCTCTTTAGAACAGTCAAAGGCATCTACTCTTTTCTCAGCCTCCTGCAGTTGATGGTTAATAAGCTGCACTGAATAGAGGCATGGGGAGATAGCTGGAAAAACATGGATTGCTTGGTCTTTCCTGTGATGAAGGGAGAGAATTCTGATTTGGAGAATGAAAAGGTGGTTTGTGGCTGAGTGGCAGAAGAGGCAAGAGTTAAAGAGAGTGGTAAAAATATCTCCTGTTGGAGTAAACACACCCAGTGCCAGGGGTAACAAGAGCCTGTGAGGTGCCTGTGGCCATGGCAGCAAACACTGGGCTAACAAACCACGTGGGAGATCAAACACAATGAATGGGCTCTTCAGGGGCCGGGTGCTGCAGTGCCAAGCTCCTGGCATGGGGCTGCCAGCTCCCTGGTGAATGAACCCACCATGAGAAGGTTCACCCAGGAGTAAGCTCAGAGCAATTTGGTCCCTTCCCTCAGAGGTGCCACAGGAGGAGGTGCCCAGAGAACCCAGGCTGGGGGATCCCCACCCCTGGCTGCTGGGGGGGGGCTGGTTGGGTTGTTTTGCTTTGGCTTGGGAAACGTTGCTTCCCATGGGAAGAGCTGGTGTGTGAATCCATGTAGGAAATCAACTCTTCACTGCAGAAAGGGTGGGACCCTCTTTTCTTTTTCCTCTATTATTGCACCAACTGTTTCTTCAAACACCAAACAGCTTCTCTTCTATGTTTAGCTTGCCTGGGAGAAGGAAGGAAGAGAGGAACAAAGGAAGGAAAGGTGGGGGGGAGACGCCCCAAAGGAGAGTCAGGGCACAAACCAGTTTCACTTTGGTTCACGTTTCCTTACCCATTGCTTGATGTTTCTAATACTGAACCCCCTGTCCCATGGGTTTCTTTAGAATGAATCACTGCCACTGCAAAAGCAGCTTAAGCACTTGGGGACCCTTGCAGGAGGCCTGACAAGAGTAATTTGCCTGTGAGACTGGAGAACTGATCTAAAAACCCACTAGAAGGAGGTTTATTCTGAGACAGCTTCTACTGAGAAGAATCTGGCCACATCCTTTTGATGTCCCCCATTTAGCTCTTGCTCAGTATTAATCAGATCCCCTCTCAGGCTTTTCTTCCCCAACTGAACAGCCCCAGGGCTCTCAGCCTTTCAGCAGCAGAAAGATGTTCCAGTCCCTTCAACACCTTTGTTACTATCTAGAGGCTGCACTCTGTCCAGTCACTCCCTGTCTCTCCTGAACTGGGGAGCCCTGAAGTGGACACAACACTCTAGATGTGGCTGCACCAGATCAGAAGGGGAGGAGAACTTCCCATCACCTGCTGACCACAGTCTTCTGAATGCACCCCAGGAGACATGTGGCCTTCTGGGGTGGCTGGCTCCTGCTGAGCTTCTTGCCCATCAGCACTGCCAGGCTCCTCTCTGAAGAGCTGCTTCCCAGCTGCCCTGTACTGGTGCAGGGGGTTATTCCTCCTTCAGATGCAAGACCCATCACTTTCCTTTCTTGACCTTAACATTAGGTTCCTCTCCAGCCTGCCCAGGTCTCACTGGACAGCAGTACCCATCTCTGTTCAGGTACTGACTCTAGTCTTCACTAGACAGCCAGAGGAGGAAGGAAATGCTCCTGCAGCTTGTGGGAAAGAGCTCATAGTGCTGCTGCTGTGCTGTAGCTACCACAGGCTCTGCAGAAGGCCTCTGAAAGGCCCTTAGCAGCCACTTCAAGCTGTGGGTCTGCTCATTGGCTCTGGCAACTGGGAGTTTTTGTTGGAGTGCTGGTATTTTTCCAGTCAAGCTTTGTTTAGTTCAATTCCATTCCATGTCCTGCTGGATGGAAATGAAGTGAGTTTAACAGATTTGGATGGCTGGATGTAAGGAGGACAGGTCTTCATCCAGCTTAAGCATCCTTCTCTGGTCCTATGCACCTCTGGAGCAGATGTTCTCAGGCACACGGAACTACACCAAGCTGCCTGGAGGTTGTGGTGTGGAAAACTTGTGTCTGTAAGGGAGAAGAGTCTTATTTCCCTGTTCTGCCAAGCTGTCCAGCCCCTGGGTCTGACCTCAGAGGGTCTGCATTTCAGAGTCTGCTCTGGCTGGAGGTTTCTTTTTTGTGGTGTGACCAGTTACAGGGAAAGTGAAGGATGAAAAATGTGAATCCCCTTTTTTGGACCTGTTGGAGTGGGTCCAGAAGCAGCTACTAAAAAGAGAGGGCTGTGAGGCCAGGCTGAGAGAGTTGGGGTGCTCAGTCTGGAACAGAGAAGGATCCAGGAAGGTCTTGTTGCAGCTTTTCAGGACTTCAAGGGGCCTGTCAGAGAGATGAGGACAGATTTTGAGCAGGGCCTGTTGGGACAGGACAGGGGGTGATGGTTTGAAACTAAAACAGGGAGATTCAGACTGGAAAAAAGAGGGAAATTTTGTTGCTGAGGGTGGTGAGAGCCTGGCCCAGGCTGCTCAGAGAGGTGGTCACTGCCCCATCCCTGGCACCATCCCAGGGGAGGTTGGAAGGGGCTCTGAGCACCCTGCTCTGGGTGCAGATGTCCCTGTTCCCTGCAGGAGGGTTGCAGTGGATGAGCTTTCAAAGTCCCTTCCCACCCAAGCTAGTCTGGGATTGTTAGTGGATCACACTTGGAGGAAATCCAAATGCATGGATGCAAGAGAAGGAATTAAGAAGGTAGAAAAGGGGAGGGCAGAGTGGAAAAAAAGAAATATAAGTGAGGGGCTGGGAAGGTTAGAGCAAGATATTCTAAGTGAAGCTTCAGCCTGAAGCTGAACAATGAGACTTCATTGTCTTGTGCCAAGTGTATCAGGTTATTGCTGTGCCTGACATTTCAAACTGGACACGGGAGTTGAAAAAGAAAGTTTTCTGGCTCTGTATCTATTGAGGGCAACAAACTGATAACTAAGTTGGCTAAAAGGACAAGAAGCCAGGTGCTGTTTGTTTGTATTACACTGTTTGGTCTCTTGAGCTTTAGTTTTTTGGCTTGTTTGGTTTATCCTCTTTTAGTGGAGGGGCTGTGAGGTGTGGGGGTGCTGTTTTCCTTTTGTGGGTGTCTCAGAGCTATTCACAACACCCCAGCTGGAGGGAGTTGGGGTAAGGAGTTGATGTGATGCATTTCTACCTGATCTGCTGTAGCTGTGCCCTGCTCTGGCACCACTTGAACTGCACAAACCCTGTGTGAGGAGCTGGGTTGAGCAAAGGGGGTGTGTGTGTGTGTTTTGGGGGGAGTTCAACTCCCTTTTACTACATAGCAACCCTCTGTTTGGAGTCTGGGCAGCCAAAGGCACCAGGTCAGGGCTGCAGGAGGAAAAGGGTGTGATCTGAGGCACGGCTCTTTGGCTCAGCCCCAGGGAACACCCCTGGGCTTCCAGCACTGCTTCTGTGCTGGCAGCCCAGCCCCTCCCCTCCGACCGGAGCCATCGAAGCAGATTCTGCTCTGAGAGGGCTCAGGGTGAAGCTGCTCTACCCTGGTGACCTGTTCTGAGTTCATTCCCCCACCCTCGGGGTTCCTGGAGTTTTTGGAGTTGCCAAAATAGCATTTTTCGTTGCTCCTCTTGGGAAGGGAAACCACATCCCTTGCTTTACCTTCAAGAGCTATGAATAATTTGGGGAAATTCCACCCCACCTAAATCACAAAGTGTTCTCTATACATTTTACCCTCCTCACCAGTTTCCTCTCTCCCCCTCCAGTACCCACCCAAGGAAGGGTGTGAGCTGGTTCCATGACTTTAAAAGGTCTTTTCAAATCTGAGGGCTGTGTGCCTCTGGTGACATCAACAAGAGGGCTGGGGGGCAAAGAAGAGAGGAAAAAAAAAAAAAAGGCAAAAAATAAAACATGCAAACAATAGCCTTAGAGTAAATATGATCTCACTGCGATTAAACCACAGCACATCCAAAAGCAGATGGGGAAAGCACCTCCTTCCCTCAGGCAAGCAATTAAAAACTTAATGAAAGGAGATCCGATGTTGAATGCTTAAGAATTGAAGAAGCAGAAGGGGGAAAAAAAAAAAGGAGGGGGAGGGGGGCAGAGAAGAAAAAAGGAAAGAATCTTGAAACGTGCATTTGGAGTTCTCAGTTTTCCATTTTCTGGCATTTGTGAGCAGGCTTCTCCCAGGCAAAGTTTCCTTCAAACAAAACAAAGAGGGAAAAAAACCCCCAAAACAAAACACAAACCACAGCCCTCCTCCTAAATCTGACTCTCCTCTGTGCAGCTCTGGGCAAGCAACTGTAAGCTGACTGTCAAGAAACTAGTTCTGAAGACACAGGATCTCTCTGCTGTCACCAACTTATTTCTGTCTGATGTCTTCAGCTTTAGAAACTATGATTTTATTTTATTTTTTTCCTTTTAACTCTAGAACTTAGTTGAACTAGGCCATGGTGTTCCTCCAAAATTCCATAGAAGGAAAAGCCACCCTTCTCTGTCACTTCAGTATCACCAGCTGGGATGCTACACAGCAGAAGGGTGCCCTGGGGGACCAGTTTACTGAAGAAAACCAAACTGGTTTTCATGTCTCTTGGCAGGCTGGGGAGGGGGGAACCTGCCTGTGGATCAGACACTTCCAGGAGAGCCAGGACTGGCTGGCAGATGCTCTCTGCCAGGTCCACTCAGGGCCTAATCCATACCATAGGGCAGCAGCCAGAAGTCAAGAAACCTCCCAGAACAACTTGATTTTTGGCAAGCTAATGTTTTCTGGGGAAGAATACCCCTGGAGAAGGGAGAGGGGGAGTGTGGGGGTGCCTTCTAACCAGTTCTAGTTACTGTGTTTAGTCCTGGATTGAAACCCAACTGTTAACTGGTTTTGATGGTGTGAGAGACTGGTTTGTGCAGTTTCTGGGCTGCAACTGAGGTGAAGCAGCATAAGCAGGGAGAGTGTGTGTGGGGGAAAATGGTATCTGCTTGTAAACTAGACTATTCCATAACAGTAAAAGTAGTTTTATTACTCTGAGCTTTTAAAATGGATGTAAAGTCCATAGAACAAGGGCATGGATGACCCTGTGTACTGAAAGGTGTATGTGAGACAGGGAGTGTGCACTTCAGTTCTTTTGCACTTAACCCTTTGAGAGAGAAACCTTGAATTTTCATGGTCTTTTCTCCCACCCTGCTCTCAACTAAGCAGGACATTCACTGGAGGAATTACAATTGAACTCCTGTCATCCTTCCCTGTTTGCCAAGATTTGCTGTCACCAAATGATGGACAGTGTTGCTAAAAATCTCCAACCTTGCTGTGAATGGGACCTGCTTAAGAAAGGGCTCCCTGCATTTCTGGAGAGTAAATCCATTCTTAATACTCTTCCGGCCAGGCTAATCCACTCTGACTGAATGAAGTGTTTTGAAAACAAACATAAAAACAGAAAGGTGAGAATGGGCCTCATCCTTGTAGAGGAGGGGAAAAAAAAAAATTAGACCATATTTTGTCAGGCTATATCCACTTGTGTTTCTAGGACTGCAAACTATAGCTTTAGCAGCCCTGCTCTGTGTCAAACGTGAGCTGCAGCCAAATCTGCTGTGGAAAAATGAGCTCCTTAAAATTAAGACAGTTTCCACTACTGTAATGTCTAGACCAAAAGGCAAAAGAAAAAGGTCACTTGCCAAGAGCAGCCTGGGATAAACAGGCCTCAATATTCAAGGGCTCTGCTCTTCAAGCTGCTGTAAATGCCCCAGCACATATTATGTCAAGAAGCAGCTTGAAAAGTGACTGGAATATTTATGATTCCACACGTGGGCTCCCACTGAGGTGTGTGAGCTTGAATGTCTCCAAAACTTCAGCTACTTGTCCCCATCAAGTGCAGTCAGAAACAGGCTCAGCAGCAGATCAGGGATCTCCACAATTGCTGCAGTTAAGTGGGACATGTGTGCACATTTCTCTGAAGTGCTATGTTGCTTTAAAAATGAAATTAAAACTCTTGGAGGCAGGCAGGTTCCTAATTCCTGTTGGTATGAGTGGGATGTGTTTAAATGTCTGTGATAAGCTAGGACAAAGTGAAACAAAAATGACTTCAGGTAGAACCTGGAGCAACCTAAACCCATCTATTGTACATAGAAATCATTCCCATGCCTCTAACTTGCTAACTGTGATACCAGTGCAAGCATGATCTTCTCAACCCCCACTCCTGGCTGTGCTTGAGGTGGTAGGATTCCCAAGGTTGAGGTTGTGTGGGGTCTCAGGAACTGGGCTCCAACACTTAAAACATGTTCCTAGGCTGTGTTCTGCAGAACAGTGCCTACTGGCTCAGAAGGGTTGCAGAAGTCTCCTGAAAAGTACTTTCATTTTCCCTTTGCAGAAGGTGTTTCTATAAAGTCTCACTCCTGGACAGTTTTTCTGCTCTCTGATCTGGCAGATCACACCCTGATGAGGTCTTTTGACTGTATGGCACTGTTTGGAATGATTATTTTTGAGTACCTGGAGGCAAAGTAAGAGTAATGGGACTGCAACCTCTAGCAGGATCTTAAAATCCCCAGATGAATATCCAGTGCTTGTTTTATCTGGGGTCAAAGTGAATTGGAGCTATCAATTGGCTGTCCAGCTGGCAGTTCTGCTTCTTCATCATGTTCTAGGAACTACTGGACAGAGACTGATTAGGCTACTGGTTTTTTGATGGTGATGAGGCCACTGATTTCTTGCAGCCACACGACTCGAGAGCAGCTGTCAGCATAAAAATATAGAAGTGTAGAAACCCTGCAGAAAGCTGCCTGCTCTTAGCTGTAACCCCTTGTGACAGCTCTTCCTCAGAAACAACTCCTGGATGTCCCTAAACCTCAGCACCTCCATCTGTGCAACACTATTAACAGCACCTTGCTGTCCTAGCCAGTCTATGGGAGGGTGAAGGAATTCTGTGCTGGGAATTTCAATACAGAGGGTGTGAGGGGGGCACAGTGAGGCTGCACTGGAGAACAATCTGAAAATGCCAGTGGTCCTCTAAGCTTTGGGAAGGAGACAGTTCTACCACTACAGCTCATCAGTGCTGCTGCTGATTTAGGCCTGACCCTGCCAGACTTTTCCCACCTCCCTCTGTACACAAACAGGAAAAATCGTGGAACTTCCATTGCAAAATTCATGCCAGCAGCAAAGTTGGCACCAACTTGGCCAGATTTCCCCTTGGGTGGGTTTGTTTCTCTAGTAACACCTTTCACAAGGTTTTGCAATTCCTATTTACTTCCAAGTTTGATTGTCACCCTGTGATTGCTGAGATACCAGGAGGGGGGGAGGAAGGGAAAACAAAGAGGAGTGTGAGGAATAAATGAAAGAGAGAGGATCTGGTTAGTAAAGTACAGGCAGTTCTTTTTCCCTTTACATGGCCCGACACTCTAAAGTCTTTCATTGCCAGGGTTACAAGCAGCTTTTCACAAGCTCTTCTGGATGGGAATATAGTATTTCTTCCCAGTGACACTATTTTGTTTGTCTTGGCATGCAGCATTGTAATCAAGTCTATATATTACAGAACTGTGCCTCAGCACAAATGGCAGGCATTTCAACCCCTATTTACTTAGGTTTCCTCCTTGCCCAACAAATGATCTAAAAATAGATAATCAAGACCTCATACTTTACATCTACGTCATTCCTTTTGGCTTAAATGAGGTAAGGAATGTAGGGTTTTTTTTCCTCCCTCTCCTCTTTCACTGTTTGGGTCTTTTAATAAACAGAGAATTCCCCTTTTCTTCTTCCCCCTCCTCTTTTTTTTTTTTTTTTTTTGTGTCTTTCTTGTGAACAGCCACCAAGCTAGCAAAGCCCTGCTATGATAACACTGTCTCCCTTTTGCTTCTCTCACACTTTTATTGCCTGAGATAAGGGCAGTGGAATTGCTGGCCAGATAGATCCTCTCCCAGCCATGGTCTTCTCTGATCACCCACTGGTAATTCTATTCCTACGTAGTACATTTGAGCTGTGACAGCTTCATCTTTGGAATCACAGCCTGTGTTTGGTTTCAGAGGGGGGTTGATCCTGCCTTTTGGGATTAGAAAACACTGGAACAGCATCCTGTGAGGACTTGCCTGGCTGCAGTTGTGTGGTACGTGGAGGTTTAGTGCCTCAGGATGCTGTTGTCAGCAAATGAGGAGCTGGGGTGTGGCCATAACACAAGTGTGCCCTGCAGGGATTAGTTTCTGAAAGTAGATTTTAGACAAGCAGGAGGAAGAAATGCTCCCAACCAACACACAAGTATTTGTCTTATCCCTCACAGTTCCTATCTTTCCATGGGTCAGAATAACTCTTGTGTTCTCCAGTATGTGGTAGAGCAGGATGGAACCTGGGGTCGAACTTCTCTTTGCTTTCAACATCTCCACTGAACTTCTCACAGCGTGCAAAACACAGAAGTCTAGAGACATATGGAAGGTAAAATTCTGAGCTTGCTTAAGCCCCCAGGGATTTTCCCAGCAATTTTCAGAGGATTCAGAATTGAGTATGATGTTGGAAGAGTGTTCAAAGAGTGAGATGGATAATAAAAGCAGCTTAGGTGAAAGAAGAAAGGGAACAGGTTTTCAAAATGCTTGGGTGACAAAAAAAAAGAGGGGTAGAGTGAGTAGTAGGAAGGATTCCTAGACCAGAAATGACCTTGGGTTTAGTCACATTACAAGTGAAGCCAAAAGTGATGGAGACACATACTCAGGGTCTCTTAGATGAGTCAGTTCCTGTTCTGTCCAACCTTTAATACTCTTAACTACACTCTTATAAATAATTTAATCATTTGATTACTATGTATGGACT
Organism: Ceyx melanurus; assembly: GCA_024611195.1. Lineage (NCBI taxonomy): Eukaryota > Metazoa > Chordata > Aves > Coraciiformes > Alcedinidae > Ceyx > Ceyx melanurus. The sequence goes on from JANHGL010017082.1 coordinate 28,504, forward strand.
GTAATAGTGAGATTAATGAATGACAGGTGACAATATAACAATATAAGCAGGAGTGGTTAAACAGACCCAACACTGCACCTGGAAGCTAAGCCACCTCTGAAGTGATGGCATCTCCCCAGGCAGGCCATGAGCAAGCTCTGTTCCTTTATTTTCTATGTACAATGAAAACTACAGGGCTTTTTGTTTCCCTATAGAAAATGAAAAGAAAGAAAATACAGAAAGAAAATATCAGAGATTGAATGAGTGGCTATTTTCTTTAGAAGTTACTCCAGGGGTAAGACACAGATCTGAGGATGTTTGTCCCAGTTAAACAATGTGAGTGACTCCTTCACATTTCCCAGGGAAAGTAAACACCCTAGTCTGACCAGGCCAAAACCCTCAGTCTTCTCCTTCTTTTTTGGCTTGTTCTTTGTCTAGCTTTCTCTGTCTAGAATTACATAATCACAAACCCAAACCAAAACGCTTGTTCCAACCAGACAGGGCAAAGAAAACATGATGGAGCTGGGAAGTTTTTTCCCTCTCTTGAGCCACCTTATCAGTCCCTATTCCTGCAGCACCATGGGGCTGCCCAAGAAGCAGGATCTCCTTGCAGCAGAGAAAGGGCAGATGGTGACAAGGAAAGTCAGGAGGCTGTGTAACTGTGGGACCATGATTTTTGCCACTGGATTCTGAATGTCACTTAGCCACGAGCAGCTGGAAAGCAGTTCATGAGCTCTGGAGTAGCAGTGACATTGCCTGTCAACCCCCAAGTGCCTGATGTTTTGGATTGAGAGTCACAGCAGGTACAGAGTCAACCTGAACTGACTGGAGGGGGAGTAGAAAGCCACAGAAGATGAATCTGATCTCAGGCTTTGAAGCAGTCAGTTGTTTGAGACACAAATAATTAACATTGATTTTTTTTAAGCCATCAGTTCTATATCAAAACTTTCAAAGTCATGAAATAACTTTGTCTATCTAGGTCTTGTACAATTTATTTTTCCTGGTTATTCTTAACCACCATGAGATGGAGAAACTAGCAGCAGCTTGGAAAGCCTAACTCTGACCTTTCCCAAAGTTCAGAGGTGAGAGATCCTGAAAGCATGCTCTGAGATCAAGAAATATATGGAAAAGCATGAATACCAGTGTGTATTTCTCTAGGTATCACTCATACAGCTCATTCTGCCCAGGCTTAGAAACCTTACCCAAGCCACCCTGCCCTAAAATCAGGCAGCAGACTTCAATTCCAAAGCAAGTTAGTCTCCAAGTAAGTACATAACGTGACATTTCCAAATCACCTTTTTACTGATGCTGAAGTTACTTTTGGCGAAGGAAGCGAAGTTGTTTTTTTCTCCCCCCCCCCTTTTTTCCATTCACACAAGACTCTGGTATGTCTGTACAGAAATCTAATGTTCCATGGGCAATTCAGGACCATGCCTAGGCATTTTTAAGTAGAGTAATGCTAGGATGAAAGCCCCCACCTTTGTGTCTTTTGGAAACAACAACAACAAAAAAACCCAAACAAACCATCTCTGGTGAAAGGTTAAGCTCAAATAACTTATTTAACGGTGGAAAGGGGAATGGGAGAGGAAGTATATAGGACATATAGCACATATATAGGATATATATGGTATAAAGTGCATTTTCTTGCTTTTGCCCTATCGACCAACTTTGCAAAAAGTTCGCTGTGCTAAGTAGAGGTTCCCAGAGGGCTGGCAAAGGGGTGAATCTTTTCGCTCGGGTGCAGAAGCGCCGGTACCTCGGGTACCTGTCCCAAATCGCGGCCGGGCATCGCTTCCCAACCCGCCTTGCCCGGGACCCCGGCTTCGCCCCGCTAACCAGGGGCCGCTCCGAGCCAGCGGGAGAGGGGTGGGAGCCCCTTCTCCCCACGCCGCGAACACCCCAGAGCACACGCTGGGTAGGGGGGGCTCCGCCGGCTTGACCCCTTCGCTGCCCCCTCGCCTCCCCCTCCTCTTCGGGCACCTCCTCCGGGGACAGCGCAGGGCAGCAGCCGAGGGGAGGCTGCTCTCGCTTGCCCTTTTTTGGGGGGGCTGCCCCAAGCCAGCCCCCCCTCCCCGTGTCAGGGAAGCCGCTGACAAGCCCCTGAGGCTCTCAACTCCCGCCCTTACCCCAGCTCTGGCTGGGACCCGCCGCCGCGCTCTCACCTTGTACTTCATGGCTGCGAAGCGCTGAGGGGCCCTGGCAGCAGCTACTCCACCTCCCGCTGCATCGCCGCTGCTCCGTGCCCCGCCGCCCGCCCTCGCCGCCAGGCTACCCCACTCATTTGCATAGAAACTCTTCCATTGGTCGCGCTCGGGGCTACCCCCTGAGAGATTTGCATAGAGACGCTTCCATTGGCCACTCTCCGGGACTACGCCATCATTTACATTTGCGCTAGTTCCAAGGGGGTGGGTCCTCCGCGGTCCCGCCTTCTCCCAGTCCCTGCTCGCTGCCGGTGGCGGCGAGAGCGAGGCCCGTTAGAGCGGCTCCGCTGAGGGGAGCGGGATGTGGCTCACTGGGCAGGCCTGAGAAGAACGGGCTGGGGCTGGCTAGGCACAGCCGCTCCACCTAAAGGGGAGAAAGCCCCGCACAGAGCGAGAGCTGAAAGTTTCCTGTGACCCAGCAGCTCCGCCCGTGCCCTTTCAAAGTCGCTTCACCTCGAGTTTCAACTCCCCCCACCTCTACAAAGGGTCACTCGGAACAAAAGACCGTCTGTTTGCCGCCCCTGCCCCGACGGCTGCTGCCTCCCGTGCCGGGGGGCTTTCTGTGCCTGCCGAGGTTCAAAGCGCCCAGGCTGTTGGTGGCGGCAGCCCCGGGGAAAGCAGCTCTGTGGTGACAAAGTGACGAGGCGCCAAAGCTGCCCTTTGCAGTCTGGTCTGGCCCGACCCCCCCAGCCGGGCAGCGCAGAGCTCCCTGCCCGCTTCCAAGCCTGCCTGGCTCTACGTTTGTCCATCCCAAACCTGATATCCATCCCTTCCATCGTCAACTTGTGCAGCTTTTGGACGGTTTGAACGTTTCATGCTGCTCCCTTCCCGTCTTTGCCATCGGTTTTTGTACTGGTTTGTTGCCAAAAGATTATGTTTTAACTACTACATCTTGGAATAAAACCACCAAGTGTAGCCTTTGCCTTGGAAGGGCTGCTGTTTGAACCCCACAGAGACAGCAGAGGCCAAGAAAACTTTTCATGATGGAGAGATGTCCATTAAAAAGAGCAACGGTGGCAAGACTTATTTAGAAGTGAGTAATAATTAACTTGGGTATTTTGGGGGAAGGAAAGAGTGGAGAAAATAAATGTGTGGTGATCCTCTGTGCTTTTTAAATCAGCCCCAGTCATCAGGCATGATTAATACACTGAGCAGAATGGGTATCTTTGTGTATGGGACATACTCCAGCTTGTTTAGATGAGCAGGAAATAAATTCTGTCCTTTTTGACCCAAGTTGGATCGTACCCAATATTTCTAGGTCACAGATGGACTCAAGACTATTTCTAGTGACCTAAGGAAAAACAGCAAAGAATAATCTTGTACTACCAGATTACAAACATAACTTCATTCCACAGTACAGCGATATCCTTAAATTCTCAAGTGACCAATCATCTGGAAAGGGATCCTATTGCTGAAATGGCTTCATGGCTTCTGAAGAATGTCATTCGTTTATCAGCAATCTCCTGTGTTCTCACTATTTCCAGCATAAAATGTGGTTGTACTATTAAACATTTACTAAATGAATGCAAAAATACTTGTTTTGTATACGACCTTCTTGACTGCATGTGCCCTAAATCGTTCCTCTGTTTGAGTCCCTGGCAGTACAGAAGATGTCTCAGTTAGTGGGAAAAGTGAGAAAAAGTTTCTGCTTTCTGCAGTGCAGAGCTGCACTGGGCTCCCTGTACAGTGCTGGAGCTTCACTGGTTATAACCCCTTGTAGGGGTTTTTCTTCTGGGTTTTCCTTTCAGGTTTTGTTGTTGCTGTTGATTCAACTGATTTTCCAAGAAGTTACTGGAAATAGATAATATTTGATACATGCTGAGTTTTGAGTGTAGCCTCAAAAGAAATTTAGGCAGTTTTAGGAGAAAAAAGCTCATTTGTACACTGTGTCCTTAGACACTTTATGTAAGAAAAGAATTCTTCCAGTGATTATGTATAATCAGCTTATTATTAGCATACTGAAAATCTTTTTGGAGTGTTTCTTAACTGTAGACTTTGACCTATGATTTCTTTTTGTCCTTCATACTCCAATGATAGAAATTCCTGCTGGGAGAAGAAAATTTCTCCTAAGTACAGAGGGATGAAATGGATAAGGTGTTAACATGGTATTGGATGAGCATCCAAATCACAGCCCTTGAATAACCTCTGTGGAATCTCTTTATGAGGCACCACTGTCATGAGGATGAATGTGTTTATGATTGTAAAACTGTGTTAATAAGGACTGGATAAGTATCAGAGACAAAAATAAGGAAAGTAGAATTATATTTCTGACTTTACCAAAGGCACAGTCCATCTGGTTTCCAGTCATCCCACCAATAGCGATACTTCTGATGTAATTGGCATTTTTCCTTTTTCAGAATGCTTGATTTTTTGAAACCTAAGCACACTTGGAAAGCTCTGCCTTCTGCTTTTGTTTGCTTTGCTTTTCCTCTACGTAAAACATCCCCTGCTGATCTTAACATGAGGTAATGGACACGCTAATGTACAACTCTAGTTGCGTTGTCCCTTGCGTGGATTGTTTTGCCTTTATTGCTCTCCATAACTCATGTTAAAAAAATTTTTCATCGTGATAGATGCCACTGGAATGACACTTTGGGTGCAAAAACCCAAAGCCTGTCGGCGTTGATAACTGTGCTTTACAATTCTGAAGAACCAGAAATGAGAAGTGGTGTTTTACAGGGAGGAAAAGCAATTGCCATCACTCATTTTATTCACCCACCCTCCCTCTCCTTCTCTCACCTCCTCCATTTACCGTCTCAGGTTTTCACTGCCACGTCAAGAGGAGGTTTCATTTCCCTGAGGGTGAAACGCTCCCGCTTAGCCCAATGCTTGTCACAGAGCTCGTGGCATGGCAGAGTTCCTCCATTTAGCACGAGCACCAGGAATCAGATATACCTTGAAAGGGATTTGTCCATGGGGTCCCCTAACCCTGATGTGTGCCTGTGGGAAGTCAGGAGCTGTGTGAGCACACGGCCGTGGTTAGTACCAGCTCTTCTTCGGCCGCTGTGCCTTCCCTGGGTGATCTTGTGTTTCAGGCACAGGCCAGGGAAGTTTTGAGGAGGTTGCCTCGGCTTAATCAGCTCAATTATACAACGGGAAGCACTGATGAGGAAGCCAAGACTTGGCATTAGTGACGTCTGTGCTGCAGAGGCAACTGGAGCTGTGTTGCCAGGATTTATAACTGCGGGGCTCTATTGAAGCTCTCGGGAGGGTCATTCATGTAACGTGTTTTTTTGCTTCAAGGCACAGCAATGGCTCGATTCACTGCCTCGTGTTTTATGCTGCTGCCATGCCAGTGGAGTAGCAAATGGGTTCTGTGACTTTGTCTCGTGCCGCATCAATGGCTTTTGTTTGTTTCTTTGCTTTTGCTGAGGCCAATTAATATTACTCTGCTCAGTTGGGCGACCTACTGCTTGTCTCTGACTTTCCTTACACTATCCTGGTGAGCTTATTGCTTGCTTTATTTCTCACTGCACCACCACTCTGTGTCTTCCCAGTGTCCTCCTGCTTCCCAGCTGGGGTTCTGGGGTGTCTGCGGGATGGTAGCAGGTGGGATGGTGGGTGGCCAAAGGGACTGCTTGTCAGCCAGGCTCTGCAGCTCACTCACCACGTCCTTCAGCGCTCAGGGTGAAGTGGAGCTGTCAGACGGGCCAGGAGGGAATGGTCACTGAAGAAAATCAGCCTTGTGACAATTGATAGAAGAACATGAGACAGACATCCTGCTCTGAAAGGTTCCTCCAACAAAAATCCCTTGTTCTTACTCTGCTGTGGCACAACCTGGGAAAAGAGAGCTGAAGCAGAGTCTCCCTCACACTTGAGAGAGCCCTTTCAGGCAGTGTCTGTGAGCTCGTTGTTTGGGAAACACCACGATATCTTTTGGGTTTTATGTTGTTTTTTGGTTTTTTTTTCCCTTAATTATCCTTTGGATAATGTTGTGTTGTGTCTGCATTGCTTCTTGCTGTGATACAGGGTCAGGAAAGTGGGATTAAAATTAATTTATTTCTAGTGTTGCTGTACTTTGTGAGCAAAGGGACAGTGGTAAATGAGCCTTGGTCCTGCTGTCTATGTAACACTTCCCAGACCGGTTCAGTGGGTATTCACTGGATAGAATTTCTTTAGTACAGGATGGTTTTATACACGTTCAGAGTGGTGGAATTTGCTTGCTTGGGCAAATCTGTTAAAAAAAAAAAAAAGATGAAATGCTGCTGTTCCCTGAAAAGAACATTAACAAAAATTCCTTGCTGACGTGGGCAGGCTTCTGAGTCTGTCTGCACAGAAAGGCCCCTTCTCCCACCTCATTGGGAGATAATGAGAAAAAGATTTCCTTCTCACCCAAAGAAGGGAATATTTTGCATTTCAGCAAACCAAAACAAAGTCTGCTCTGCTTTTTCTTTGACCAGTGATGGAAATCTGTCTGAGCAAGTGGTCTGCTCCATGTAGCAGTAACAGACTTCTGTCCAGGCAGACAGAGGGGTGGGCAGGTTAAAGTGCAAAGGTCAAATCGGGAGAATAAAAATTGTTAATGTAAGTACCTTCTTAAATTTGACTGACCTTTGCCATTATACTTAAGATGCCTTTTAACCACAGAGCTGTTTCACTTTGCCCTGCTCTTGAATTCTATGTTTCCTTTAATAGATATGAACTAAACTTGCAGTCATCCCACCTCCTTTCACAAGAAAGCACAAAAGCTGTTCCCAATCTCAGAAGGGCACTTTATGCAGTGTTCCTTCAGGAATCTCTCATTTAATTTTGTAAGTCAACCATCAAGGCCCTGCCTAGTGACCCTCCTTCAGAGAAAGGGAATAAATGCAGCTCCTTCTGTCTTCTCTGCTTTGCTTCAAATGCCAGCCAGAAAGAAACAAGCTGGTGTCCTCCCACCCAAAAGGTTTTGAAAGTGAATCTGGCCTTTGTTAGCTTTAGAAATCATGGCAGGCAGTCGGAGTTTAGATATTCTGGCAGCAGTGATTGCTGAGCTACCAGATTGACCTAGAGAATAAGAACTGAAAAGTCTGTTCAGCTAAAAAAAAAAAAAAGGAAAAAAAAAAAAAGGATTAAAAGAAATGCCACTGCAATTTTCACTTGCTATGAGAAGCAGGTGGTCACCTTCTTCAGGGAAAAATGAACATGGGAAAAGGAAACAGTGGAGTCGCTATTAACACAGCATGAAGGACACAGCTTACCCTGGGGAAAGGAGAGAATGTTAAATGGAAATGAAGTAAATTTATCTCTGTTCCAAAACTGAGTATTAACTGCAGGTGAGGATGGAGGTCTGTGCAGCGCAGCATCTCCCAGCCATGCGGCTGGTGCTGAGCACCTGGGTCAGGGGATTGTGTCCAAAGAAGAACCATGAAACTGATGAAGGTTCTAGAGAACAAGTCTTTTTATGCTGAGGGACCTGGGCTTGTTCAGTCTGGAGAGAAGGAGGCTCAGGGGAGACCTTTTGGCTCTGACAGCGCCTGACAGGAGGTTGGAGCCAAGTGGGATCAACCTCTGCTCCTAAGTAATAAGTGATAAGACAAGAAGAAACAGCCTTAAGTTGCACCAGGGGAGGTTTAGGTAGGACCTGAGGGAGAATTCCTTCCCCTCCAGGTTGTCCAGGACTGGCCCAGGCAGCCCAGGCCAGTGGTGGAGACCCTGTCCTTGGAGGAGTTTAAAAGCTGTGGAGATGTGGTGCTGAGGGCCATGGATTAGTGGTGCCCTGGCAGTGCTGGGTTAACAGTTGGACTTGATCTGAAAGGTCTTTTCCATCCAAACTCTCCTGTGATCCTATGTCCTCAGCAGCCTGGGCAGGAACTGGTAGGAGATGGCAGCAGTGGTAGCTGAGCTGCCACACAGGCTGTGCAAAGTAAGGCCGAGTGAGAGCCCTGCCAACCTCGGGTGCTGCAGATCCCATTGCTGCCTGAGGCAGGAGAGGTGGCAGAAGCTGGTGGGTGGCTTCAGGATGGGTGCCCCAGTGCTTGCCTGCCCACAAACCCTGGCGTAGGGAGGGCAGGAAGAATGGAAGTTATGCAGGGAAGGCTGGAGAGGGAAAAGAATGTCAGGATGGAGCACGCACTGGCTTATTCCTTCCAGTGATACTGTCAAAGGCTTATTCATTTCCCAAACAAAACAAGCAGTCTAACAGTCGTGCTCACAGACTACACGCCTTTATTCTCCCCTCAGGCACTGAATATTTGTAATACATGGGTTAAAAAATACAGGCTTGCTGCCAGCCGTGCACTGTGTGTGCCAAGCAACGTACTGATGCCCAAAGAGAGTGGGTTTTGGTTTTTTATTTATTTATTTTTCTTAAAAAACTGAGAAATAACACAACTATGCAGACTGCAAAAGGCTTCTGTTCTCTCTGGTTGGCAGTCGTGTGGCTGAAAATATGATAAATGTTACACGGGGTGGTTGCTCAAGAGGAAATGTATGTTTAGACATCACAGCTCGTTGAAGATGAAAGGAGCCCAGAATTGGAAACGGAATTGCCTCAGACCAGAGAAACTTGGGCACAAAGCTTAGGCATGTTAAGCTTTCCTAAGAAGTCACAGTGCTGGCATCCAAAAGCTCAGATCTTTACCTGAACTTTCTATTTGAGCCTTCACCAGTTTGGGCGAAACTCAGGAGCTGAGATTTTATCTGTGTGGATCATGTTACATTATTCGAGCAGGTATTACACTGTCAGAATAGGAGTGAATTGCATAAAGGGTTGGTTTTTTTTGTTTGGTTTTTGTTTGTGTATGGGTGTGTAGGGTTGTTTTGTTTTGTTTTGGTGGAGGCCAACCAGCCCCACCACAGCCCTATGATCCCAGTTTGGAAACACCCCAGGGCTCTCTTGAATACATGCATCTGGTGCACTAGGTTTGTGGGAATGATGTCCTGACTCATTACTACTTTCCTCTGAATTTGTGTGGAAGGAGGTGGTACAGAAGCATTCCAGAATGGTGTATAAAGAGGGGTGTGCAGTCAAGTCTTCATATGGCTACCAAGATGCTGAAGGGAGTGGAGCATCTCCCTTATGAGGAGAGGCCATGAGAGCTGGGGCTCTTTAGCCTGGAGAAGAGGAGACTGAGGTGGGACCTCATCAATGTCTATAAATATGTTAAGGGTGAGTGTAGGGAGGATGGAGCCAGACTTTCTCAATGTCATCCAATGACAGGACAAGAGGCAATGGGTGCAAGTTGGAGCACAAGAGGTTTAGTGTCAACACAA
>JANHGL010017083.1:0-19798 GCA_024611195.1 Ceyx melanurus
ATGATACAGGCAGTGATAAATTTTTGGTCAAAGAGTTAATTTATTATCTGATTTCAGTGAAAGAAATTGCATGGGCCAGACCTTCCACCAGGTTAATTATGCATAGAACACTGACTTCAGATATACCAAACATTGAGAGAGAATCATTTGTTCCTACAGGTATCAGATTACCATATTGTATTGGTTCTGACTGAGCTGGACCTTTCCAGCTCCAGAATCAGAGCAGAGCACTGGGAGGGCTGCTGTGGGGAAAGTTAACTCCAGCTCAGCCAGACCCAATACACTTGTAAAAAAAAGGAGCCAGCTGATAAACAAGTAGACTATGGTGAGAAAAGAGAACCAAGTGTATTTCCAAATCAGTTTAAAAACAAACAAGCAAAAAAACCACAACCAAACAAACAAAAAACAACCAAAAACCCAAACAAACAGAACCCAAAACACCTAAGTCAGTAAATCAGAATTCCAGAAAAGAGCAGCAATTGTAACTTGCAAAAATGGCCTGTACTATGCTATGCAAGCAAGAAAGAGACATGAAGGGGCAGAACAATGAACTTGTCTCATGGAGACTTAGCAACAGCAAAGGACAGCCCTCAGCAAACTGTTCTTAAGTGTGCACCTGATCTTTTCTGCAGAGTACAATAATCACTTTGGTTTCCATAAATAGCTGCAAAAGCAATCTCAAGCACACCAGCAAGGGCAGTTCAATAAAGGATGACAAAGCTGATGTACCAGTTGAAGAATGATAGTAGCAACCCCAACTACAGTTAAGAGAAAGCTGGATTCTACTACTTAACAACTGGCAACAGTTTAAGAGTAAGCAACCTGTGCAATTTAGATAGGATGTAAAGTGCAAAAGATTATCAAACTAGATGCATTCAGCCCTCTGAAGGATAACAATAGCAACTGAGAACAGTTTGGGGTAGGGTTATCTCAGCCTCTTGTAGATGAAATTCAGATAACGTAGTGTCTTTGCAAGCAAATGATATGTTTGGACTTAGAGTCTGCAAAGGATAGACTTCGCAAGGTAGGCCAGCTGTGTTATTTTGTGGGAAAACCAGCTTCATCCACACCTTTGTAAACATAGTTCAGAAGGGCTCTGAGTCATCAAGGACATATTTTTGGACCTATCACACAGCACAGTAACGATTTTCTATTTCTCTGTAATCACAACCAAGTTATTCTAGTTCTGTGTTGACCGTTGCATTTTCCATCATTGCAACTAAATAATTTAGTCTCTTTGGGAACATTAAAAAAAAAGACCTCTGGAAGAACAGGAACCAGAGGTGTTGTTAAAATTCTAGCAAACAATTAATAAATGTTTAAGAGGGCTGAGTGTCGGGAGGATTGGGGCAGCCTCTTCTCACTTGTGCCTTATGATAGGACGTGGGGAAATTAATGGAAGCTGGAGCACGGGAAGTTACAGCTCACCATGAAGAGGAATTTCTTTAACTCTAAGGGTTACAGAACACTGGAACAGTCTCCCCAGAGAGGTTGTGGAGTTCCTTCTCTGGAGATTTTCAAGACCCACCTTTGTGACCTGTGGTAGATTAGATTATAGTGTACTGTATTGTATAGTATGGTCCTGCTCTGGCAGGGTTTGGACTCGAAGATATCCAGAGTCCCTTCCAACCCTTGACATCCTGTGATCCTGTGAAATATTCACACATTTTAACGTGTATAAATGGTCGATTTTTAAAACAGTATCTCATTTTGGTTATCAGCAGATGGCCATTTTTCATAAGCCTGACACAAATTTCTACTTTGAGATGTATTACATTCCAGTATTATCCTGGTAATCTGCAATAAAATCTAGCAACCACCTGCTGAAGCATTTCCAAAACTCTGCACAGGTTAGTAATGGTAATTTACAAAATTTAACATGCAATCAATAATACTGCAAACGACTCATTTAAAAAAAAAAAAGAAGTATTATAATAGTTCGAAACTCAACAGCTGAAACTGCAAAGTGATGGATTTACAATGTTATTGTAAACATAATTCAGAGCCTTTGTACTAAAGTATTAAAATTAATACTATAACTGCGTGATGTTTTGCCTATATGCAGATGGGAAGCTTGCATGAATTTTCTAAACATTTGCATATTTATGTGTAAGCCTCTCCTTTCTGGGCTTCTTTTCCATTCTTTTCTATCCCAAATTTTTTGTTTCATGTCATACAGCCAGGTCTCAACAATACCCTTCTCATCCACCCCCTCTTCTCAAATTCTTAAGTCTCTATTCTCATCTTGCAGAACAGACTCCTTGTAACATACCAAGCTTTCTGCCCAAGGAGTACTCCCAGTGACCTCTGCTACCCTGTCTCTGTGCTGCCACCTCCTCACTTCAGGTCCTGCTTTCTCCTTCCAGCCTTCTTTCACAGAATCACTGAATGTTTGGGGTTGGAAGGAACCTCTGGAGATCATCTAAACCAATCCTCCCACTAAAGCATGTGCAGCTAGATCAGGTTGTACAGGAAGGTGTCCAGAGAAGGAGATTCCACAACCTCTCTGGGCAGCCTGTTCCAGTGCTCTATCACTCTCATAGTAAAAAAGTTTTTCCTTACATTTAGTTGGAACTTTCTGTGTTCTACTTTGTGACCAATGTCCCTTTTCCTATCCCAGGGCACCGCTGAAAAGATACTGGCCCTATTTTCTTGACACCCACCCTTTGGATATTTACAAGCATTAATAAGATCCCCTCTCAGTTTTTTCTTAAAGAGAAAGAAGAACCTCCTTCAACCTGCTGGTCACACACTTCTTAATGCACCCCAGGATACTACTAGCTACGGTCTACTCTTGGTGAACCCCTGTTGACCACTCCAGATAACTTTCTTTTCCTCCACATGCTTAGAGATGACCTCCATCATCTTTCCAGAGATGGAGATGAGGCTGACTGTCCTGTAATTTTCTGGATCCTTTTTCTTGCCCTTTTTGAAGACTGGATTGACATTGGTTTACCTCCAGTCCTCAGGCACCTTGCCTGTTCTCCATAATCTTTCAAAGATGATGAAGAGTGACTTAATGATAATATCAGCCAGCTCCCTCAGCATTCATGGGTGGATCCCATCAGGGTCCCAAGGGTTTGTGGGTGTTCGTTTTGTCTTTGCACGTGTCAGCCAGAGACCACTCTCTCTTGTGCCTTTTCCTGATTTCAAAGTCCTGCTCCTGTCCTTTACAATTTTTAATCAGAAGTAAGGATCCTTAGAAACTGAAAAGGCTGGACTGGATGGGTATGAGTTGGAATTGTCTGAAACCAGAAGAGAACAGACATCCTCAACCTCATCAAAGGGACTTTAGCCTAACCAAAAAAAACCCAAAACAACCCAGGGAACAACTGTTCAAGACTTCTTCTAACCTCCAAGATAAAGCAAACCTAGTGAGGTCTTCGCTGTGAAAACTTTAGTGTAGTGATCTAGACAAATCTTGTACTGAGCAACTGTGAACATTTTTGCCTATTTCTCTGAATACCTGGACAGAAAAATCACATAAATGCTAATACCCAGGCAAATTCCAAATCTTATTGAAAATCTGCATGTCAGCAGAGTCACTGTATGTTCTTATATGTTTAATGTGAGGAAGCTTTGTTTCACTTGTTTAGTTTTTGGAAACAAATGTAAAATTTAATCTGATAATCTTTGCAAGAGATTTGTCTTATGAAAGACTGCTATTTCAATGGTCAGTCTTGCAAAGGCAGAATGCAACAGCAATTTAAATTAGGAAGAAAAATGAACAAATGTCAATAACAGTTCCATCAAAAATATTAAATCTGCACTTGCATTACAATACAATTTTTTTTTTAAAATCTTTGTTATAAAGACAAGGCCAACCAAATTTTGGAATTTTCTTAATGAACATAAATATTTAGCACACAAAGACAAACCTAGTATTTTAACATGGTAAACTATTTCCATCTTATTTTGGTCAATGTTCTATAACAACAAAAAATGTGTTTACAGTAGCAGCCATTAGTAATTAACTGGTTTTTTTAAACACTTCCTCATGTAGCTGAAAATAGTAGAACAACATAAGCAGAAAAAAAAAGTAATAACATGTTTAAAGTAAGAATCTCTTACAACAGTAGGTAATGCCAGTATTTCTTAGTCATTGCACACTGGTAACATTTTTATCTGCATTTAGATATATTTCACTTTAAACGGAGATATTTTAATATTGCAGAAAAAAGCATCTGAACATAGTTAAGTCATCTTTAAAAACACAAATTTAGACACCACAAGCTTGTCTGTTTCAGTTACCCCCTAAAGTTCACCCCCTAAAGCTAAATATTTACATATATAATGTTCTAAAATATTTTGTATAACACAGGCTTGCACTGAGAGAACTTTTTCAATATGCATATCAATGCAGCAGTTCAACAGCATAAGGGAGCACTCCAAACAGAATTTCAGAACATGAAATAGAGAACCAGACTGTGGATGACTTAATGCCACTTTGGGAACAGTTACCTGTCACCATGACTGCTTCCAGCTCGCATAACGTATCTGTAGAGCCAGAGTCTGAATTCTACCACAAGTCTTTGCTGACATCTGACTTTTCATTATAAGTATCTTGGGGTCTTTAAGTGACTCAAAACATTATTAATTACATACATTGAAATAATGACCAGCAGGCCCCATAGTTTAACCATACTAACAATAAGAAATAATACTTAGTTTACGAGAGGTTACAGTCAAGGCAGGCCAGAAAAACTAAAAATACACACAGAGAAGCAGGGGGATTTACTCAGAGACAACACAAGGAGGCACAGCCCAAGTCCCAAATAGCTCTGGTGCTGTCTGTATTCTACCATGAGCTACCTCTTCAAACAAGATGCTATTTTTTGTCTTACCCCAAAAAAACCAACAAAAACCCAGAAGTCATCACAAATAGCAATGCTGAAAAAATGAAGGAAAATAAAATCAATTTAGGTTGTTCCTCTAGAACTGTAGATACTGACTACATGTTTTCAGAAGCTTTAACTTGAAAAGACAATACAGTCTAGTAAAATTTGTGTAATCTAGGATAAAAATTTATACATGGGTGAAGCATATCTAAACATACATAAAAAACCAGTTCTATATTTGTTCACATTTGGCAGGACTGAAAATATTTCTGTCAATCCATATTTTAATTTCAAAGACAATTTTTCATGTATAGTTACAACAACAGTGTTAGAATATGCAGCCGATTTCCAGAGTCTTAATGAATATTTTTATTGATTGGAAATGTCATAAATGTAAATCTTTAGAAAATAGAAATAGTTCATGAAGAAGTGTCATTTCTAATGCAAATGGTGACATGGGACTGACTTACACAGACTGTCACTGTTATCACAATACTATACCAGCACCAGATCCCCGCACCAAACCTCCATCCTTCCATCATAGAGAATCTTTGAATTCAGGGATGATCATACTTGGTTGCAGAGGAACATACAGAAATACCTTCTGAAAGGAGAGTCTTGCAATTGCACCCACACAGTGCCACATCCTGGTATGTCCAAGCCTGCTTAAGTACAAAAATACATTTTTCTTTTCCAAGACAGGTCAGAAGGGAAAGAGGGAAAGGATCATGGTCTTGATCTCTAAAAATGTCATGAGAATTAACTGTGTTTTAATGCTGAGGTTTTGTTTGTTTTGTTTGTTTTGTTTTTTAATCTAAAAATAAAAACATAAAAGTCTGTAACAGCATTTAGAGGACCCAATATATTGTTAATGTTATTTTCACAGCATACATTTGTCTTGACTTTTTTCATCCCATATGCTGAAATATGTCATTAAATGAAATGCCCAAGGCGTTTTTCAAGGCCTTTTTTAGGAGCAAGGAATATTAAAATACCAGGCAGATAAATTACATAATCTTTGTCTCTCTTTTTCTTTACTGGTTGCAGAAGAGCATTATCTGTGATGACAGTGTCAGCATTTTGACTAATCTTTTTACAGTGCTTCAATTTATTAACATCCAAGCCTGGAACATACTCTTGTGCCTGATAAGCAGTTCACACAAATCCAGAAAAAAATACCCCACAACTTTCTTTGAAGTCACTATGTTTTTTTACACTGGAAATACCATGCATCAGTCACACTGTAAATTGTACACATTGATCATACCATTGCCCCCCAGCCTGACTATGGATTAATGTTCATGTTCTACTCCATGTTTCTAAAATCAGAAGTACAGGTCACAGATAACATACCAGCAAACATGCCTAGTAATAAACTATAGATGTCCAAATGACTCCAGAAAAGCTGACCTTCCCCATTCAAAGGGTGTTTTCACCTATATAATTTAGATTTCAAAATAAGCTATACAAATTAGATTTTTCAAAAAGATACCTGATCTGTATTAGATCAAGGAAGTGTATCCAATCGAAAAGTTGCATTCAGACTTGATGGTCACTACCCAGGAACCCATTCATTAAATTTCCCATTGAAATACTTAATTTAGGACAGATACACCAGTGTAATTAAGACACACAGTAACCTTGAATTCTGCATTTTTATTTCATGTTTATTGTCTCAACACCCCTCAAGACGGTAGTATGGGAAGATGTCAGGTTTTCAAAGTCGATTAGTACTTTGCAAAGCCCATTTAAACCAGAAAAAAATGAGAGTTCACCAAAAGAAGATTTGCAAAGTGCATGCAAGTACACTGGCATGCTTGTTGTATGGTCAGAGACCAATCAGGAAGCAAATACAATATTAGGGTGACATTTCCTTGTTAACTGTCCTAACGAGAAGACTACCAAATCCACCAAGATGAAACAAGTGTTTGATATTCAATCCTAATCTTGAGTGCACACAAACCCTGTTCCCCATTCCATCAGTGCTATTTCCTCACGTATATGTATAATGTGAGCACAAGCTGATGCTTGTCCTAAAAGAACAGAGACACACATGGGAAAACACCTCAGGTTGTGGACTGCCACTGTTTCAACTTCTCCCTTGCCAGTGAGACTTAGTCCAATCTACTGGTTGCCACCCTCAGCCCACAAGTCCCCCCAGATTTACTTGGTGGCCTCTTACACTCGAATTCAAGCCATGCAGCCCCTTTTCTTTCTGTAATTCTTGTTAAACGTGTTTTCCTCAAAGTGAAATTTCTAAGTATATACAGTAATCTTAAAAGTGCAATAGTATCCTACCATAAAATTATAAAAGAAATCACAATTTAAGCCTTTCAACTTTGACTTTCTCTTCACTTAGTCACTTATTCACATCTAGTATTACACACAGGATTTTGATGAAAACCTTCTTAGGGATTTACTATTCTTCTTCCTACAGAAATACAGACTTTGAATCCTGTCTTCCCTTCCCCTGTCCAAAATTTTTAATACTTTGTTGTTAAAATAAAGAAATAACTTAGTAATTTTTTTTCCACAACAAATAACTCATCTGTTTGTTCCAATCAATGTACAAGGTTAAAGAATATGTGGATGTATCTAATGCTGCAAGACACAACATTCACATTCTAAACATAAGACTATACAAGCAGAAAAGAAAAAACAGAAGATATAAAGGATGCCTCTAAAGCAGCATGGCATCTTCTAATTTTGCTGTGCAGAAAGGAATATACCCTTTTTAGAATTTATATATCACCAACAAATACAGCACTCATTAATGGACCACAACAAACAATCACATTATACAAATAATCTCCATCAATTGAATGTATTACAATACTATAATACCAGCCCTTTTCATACAACAAAATATCTTAGGCAGTCTAACAGTCAGCAAATTCACAAAGCTCACTCTAATGAAAATTATATCCAAGAGCATAATTTGATTTATAATCTGAGGATACAATTGAGCCCTTAAGTACATAGCTGAAAAAATACCCACCGTTAAACTCAGTACTTGTATTTCCTTTATGTTCCTACACTACTAATTTAAACTGTCCCAGAATTAGGCATGGGCATAGATGCTGACCACATTTAGCCCAGCTGATGTCCTAGGTCATGGCACAGATCTCCCTACCTCAGTGCACCATCTCAACAGTGAATGGCCAAGAAAATGTTTAAGAACAAAGCCAGTATGCATTGATACCTCCCAGAATGCTGGGAATTAAAGCCTGGCAGTGTCTCTGAATCTGGAAGAACTAGAAAATGTAGATTAGGCAGTCCAGATCCTTCTAGATGAACACCTCTTTCTGCAGAGAAAATGAATGAAGCTTTTAAATTATATAGTTAAAAATCAGTCTATAATTTCCATTTCTGTGCACTGAACTCATTTATCTATACCTGTTTTCAGTAATGTTCACAATTCATAGATAGATTCATAGATATTAGGGGTTGGAAGGGAGCTAGAAGATCATCTAGTCCAACCCCCCCTGCCTGAGCAGGATCACCTAGACAATGTTGGCTTAAAAAATTTGTATGACTAAAAAAAAAATGAAGGGATCTAAAGAGCACTTCCCTAGTTTGGGTGTCGCATATTGCGCATAAATCACGTCCTTCCTGGATCAAGCTTTAAAAAGCAAACTCTGTGAATCATGTTAAGCCATAATATTGACAGGTGAAGGCTCATTTTATAAGAATAGAACTGAGCTTGGTTGGTCACTGCTACTTATCACGGTACCAAAGGATATTGTTCATTCTCATGGAGTGCAGCAACCTTCAAATTCTAGTCTTTCTAGATTTGCCTTTCTTAGTGTATCACCCAACCTACCACCACCATCAAGCAAACCTTCCTATGCAAGAACAATGCTTCTTTATGTCTCTATGCAGTTACAATACATTGAATCTACCATGCAAACAGCACATTGGCTAATCTTTCTCTGAACAAAAGAAATAGAAGTTTGTAGGGAAAGAAAACAGAAGAAATGGAGTAACATGTACTGATATGTGTATGAATCAACAACAGTATGAACTCTAGAGCTAGGGAACCACAAAGGGTTAACTTTAAAGGTTTGTTTAACCTATGTCAGAGATCAGATTTTTTTTTATGCTTTCTATGTGAGCTTTGGTCAGAGATGAGGGGAGTAAATAAAGACTATCAAGATCTCTGTTTAGCTGGACAAGAGTTTAGGAACAGCAAATATCAACCACACACAATTTTCTACAATCATGCTGTGTCTTGAAAAAAGAGATATGCCTTAATTTTTGCCCATCACCAAGAAAGAGATCTAAGTCTCAAGTAGCAAGTTTCAATGCAAATGGAACAAGTTGCAATAATTTAATTTTCTATTTTGCCTAAAGCATCCATCTCTGCAAGAACGAATTTACTGTATTGTAAGGGTCTTGCAGTTTTCCTGTTTATTGTAGTAACAGTAGTTTCATGCCTATAGCTTTATGTACTGAGATAAAGAAATCAAGGCACCTATATCAAAACATGCTGTGTATCATATGAATCATGGTCTTTCTTGATCTGTCATCATACTTGCCATTCAGAAATACACACTGGTAGCAGAATATTATAATGTAAAAATATGAGCTGACACTAGAGATAGAGGTGCAGGTGAAAACACACTAAGACAGCAGTCATTTAATGAAATTCCATTTTTTGTTTAAAGAATACAATGCTACTATCTTCCATTGATCAAAAAGAAAACACAGCATACAGAAGATATAGCCAGAAAAGAATGAAAATGGGGAAAGCAAGACAAAGAGGTAAGAAACACACATACATAAACCGTGGGTACAGCCTTTACCCAGGCTTTTTATCTTCAATTACAGCAAGAAAACAGCACCAGTACTACCAATAGGAAAAGGCCTAATATGAGCATACAAATTTGAGGGAGCTGGTTGAGTAATTAAAGGTTAGAGGTAAGAAACTAACTGCATCTCAGAGCACTTATGCATCTACTCCCCTGTGGAAGACTGAATATGATGCTTCTGGGTAAGGCCTCCATGTTTCACTCAAAACACACTGTTTTATACAAAAACAGTGCTGAAGCTGACATGGCCCTTCAAGTGACTCAGGCTAAAGAATGCTCATGCATGCAGCTCAAACCACAAAAATTAAGACTAGCAGCAAAGAAATTACTATTAGTAGCTGAGGTAAAGTTATGAGTCCAAGATCTTTTCTGGGATGCCTGAAGTCAGAACGGGGTCTATTTCTAACTAACCTGCAGCACTAGAGTACAAGTGAAAATTAAGTATTAAAGCAAGTTTGTTAAAAAAAAATAAACACCCCCCCTCAGTGTTGCATGGTGCACAATTACAGGCTTCTTTCACAGTTTCCCATGTTAAAACATCAGAATAAAAAAGTATTTCTTACAGGTTTGACTTGGTGGATGTGTTGAGTAAACTTGAATAGGTAATATTTCAAGGTAGCTGTGCTACCAGTAAACAATGACTGTTCCAAATAACTATTCAAGTATCCAGTGGTGACACTCCATAGTTTTATGTGATCCTGCACAGTCTCGAAAATGAAATGTTGAGGAAATAGACAGCAGTGAGCAGCAGACCATCAATACAGACACAGCCTGAAAGACCATGGCAAATTATTATCAAAAGTAACCTGGGCTTTTACACTGAATTGATGAACTCCATTTATGTTGACTTGTCAAAAGAAAATTTTTAAACAATCATCTGAAAAAGTAACACAGAGTTAATGAAATTTAACTCTTTTGTACTTAAAGAAGGAAAACATGATATTTCTTTCTGCCCAGTCACAAACCTACTGTTCTGTTGCATGGAATTGTACTTGCACTTGCTTAGGTCTCTCACATGTACTCTGCTTCCCCTTCCTTACATTGTTGGTCCCTTTGCTAGTCTATTGATTTATTTTTCATTCTATAGCTCAGCGTCTCCCTTCTCTGCACAATTAACTTCAGAAATTGTTAAATCTCTCATTCAGTCAAGTATACCCTATCTAATATTCCCATAAAGTAAACAAGGTTATGTAACAGTAAAAGGTATATCAAAAAGTAGGCAAAGATGAAAGAGAAACATTTTGGTTCTTCTGGGACAATACAATCTGCAGATTCCATTTTCTACAGAATAACCTTAATCAAAAGCTTGGGATTTCACAGCATAATTAAATTAGCAGTTCTCAGTAAAGCCCTTAAGGATGACATATCTAAGAGATTTCAGTAACTGACAAAATACGCCACTTCTGAAATATTTATTAAACATTTGCATAACATCTGATATGGCTTCAATGTAAAAACTTATTAAAAATACACGCATGATCATGTTATACAAAAACCAGATATATTCCTAAGAAATAACAGCTTACTATCATTTCCAAAGGAACAGCAGAAAGTTTTCCAGGGCTTGTTTTCTTTTAAGCAAAGAAGTGAAGTAACCTAATTCATCTCACCTAAAGAAACATCACCTTGGCTAAATACAGGCAAACACAAGTTCTGTGAATGTTGTTGTCTTACTAATAAATATTTGTTATCTTCCACTCACACCACTTCCCTCCTAAATTAGTCACCATCTGCTTAATCTCAACGGAGATCTCCATATTTCACCTACTGCAAAGATGAATGTTGGGTATAAACACAGCTCTTGGGAGGCAATCTCTGCTGCAGGATAACAGGAAAAAAATGTCTCTACATGGCTACATTCATTTGCTTTTCACCACTTATTCAAAGTAAAGCAGCAAAAAAAGTTCAGATCATTTCCTGACTGGCATAGCAAGTTATAGCAAGATACACATTCTATTAATTTTTAATTGCATTGCTTGCAGACTGAAAGCCCAGAAGGGAAGCATTTCTTTTTAAAGCATAAAGAAGGGCACTGAAACTGCTTACCTCACTCAGCTCTGCAGGGGAGTCATTTCCATATTTCATAGCAACTCCAGAATTCATGATTAGACTTCTCAGGACTTGACGATTTCTGCAGATTTTAATGCTTCCAAGCTTTGCTCAACTGATTCAACACTTTATTCTCCAAAATTTTTCCGTCTTACACATTTTGCTCTAGACAGCCATTTTTACTTCACAATGATAGTTTTAATTAATGATGCAATATCTTCTAAAAGATCCAAAGTGGTTTTGACTTCACAGGCAATCCATTGCTGCGAGAGACTTATTAACACCGTGAAGTGCTCGGAGAATGCAGTGAAGGAACTGCTTGCCAGGATCCCAGGGCTGTGTTAGTCCATCTGCAAGGCGTGCTTTATCTCTGTTGTCTGTTTTATGCTGCTCTTTCACACAACTCTGTTGAAGGGCATCTCTCAATGCCGCTTAATGTACTGAGAAAAATTTGATGAGCTTCACGCAAATTCAAGGAGAAATTAAAAGGAGAGTGCTGCTACTGTCCTCAGTGATCAGGGAGGTAGAAGGGAAAAAAAAAAAGAGATCTCCCCTCCCCGAGACAAACCAATGCTGTGCTTCACGCTAAAGTTTCCCCTGCCAGTGAGCCTGGAGTTTAAGTGGTTTATGATCAAACACAGCTGTATTGCTGCTGGCTAAAGGGTGCATGGAATGGGCGGTACTAAAAGAAGAGTGCAAGTGGGAGGGAGAGAGCTACAGAGAGTTCATTTTAGAATTACAGGCATTTTTCCAGCTTTCTGCATACTAATTGCTAGACACAAAACTATAAAGCTAAATAACAGGAAATGCCACCTGGACAACAATAAACTGCATCCCTATTTCCCTATTCCCATGTGCAATTAAGTAAGAAAAGTTGGGAGGCTCAAGGGGGTGGGGGTTTTAATGATATCAAAAGGTTACAGGAAGCCCCAAACCACCATTAGAAAACTGCAGATTTTACCTAACACTGACATTTTGTAGAGATACTATTGGAAGAAAGGGAAGAAAAGCATTTCCTTTCAACATTCAGCTAATAATCTAGAAAAATCCTTAAGAAGCTGGATTTGTGGACATGCTGCACCCATTGCAAGTACCAGAAACCTCCTTTCCACTTCCCTCCACCCCCTAAAATGTAGTGACAGCCCCATACTCTTTGATTCTGGATTATGATGTACTTTTGGAGTTAGAAGTAGGAAATGCCATACTCTGCAGTTGAAATTTATCTGATCATCTTACTACAATGTATTATGAAAGTGTAAAATGAGCTCAGAAAAAACCCCCATGAGAGATGTGAATTTCAAGCAAATGACAATACAGAAAGTGCATTAAGAAAAAAAAAAACAACCCAGAAACACACATACATGTTGCTCTATGATAATTAAAGGCAGTAGCACTTTCTGTGTCCTTGCCCTTCCTCTGTGCGCAGCAGCAGGAATCACAACCCCCTTCTGGCTCAGGGGGTAAGTAGAATGCCACAATCTCTTTACAAGACATTTTACTTTCATCCTCCAGGTCTATTTTCCAGCATTTCCTTTCTCTTTTCTTCATTCTTCCTCTTTTACAGTTTGCTTTCTAGCAGTCTGTATTTTTGGGTTTGCCTTCCACTTTTCTAGCCCACCTTTCCCTGCCTCCGCTCTTCATTATTTTCCTCTCTGAGAGCTTCTTCCCTGCCTCACCTTTACATGTAGTTCTGTCTCTACGTTTAGTGCTTCCCTATATACTCCTTACTCATCTGCTTTGTTTCCGACGTGTTTCCATTTATGGCCCCCCGAGCAGCGGCAGCGGGCTGCAGTGCTCTCTGCTGGCAGATGGATGTTGTCTCAGCCACAGCAGAGAGCTCAGTGCCACATCGGGAAAAGCTGCACCTTGCCCCTCCCCTGGGTAGGAAGGCAGGAGGATGAAGAGCCCTCCAGACTGCATACAGCATGGAACAGCAAACCCACAGCAGTTTGGTACACTGATTTCTTGTGCATGAAAATGTGATTTACGGTGCTTTATAGCAAGGAACAAAGGTACTGTATAATGGCTTACAGAATTTCTTATACATGAGAAAAAAACCCGCAATTTCAATTTAAAAAAATCCTGTAAATGACACAGTATATTTTAAAAAGTATTATATTTTCCAAGCTATGCCTTCACAAATGGGAGGATGACAAAGATTTTGCATTTTTTACATCACCACCCCTATCAACTTCTAAATTCCCTCTCACAATTTGCTTAGAATCTGCTCTGCTCTGCTCTTCCTCCAGTTTCATCACATGTATCACAGATTCATCACACAGGGATGTCTCAGAATTAGCTAAGAATAAAGTTCTATGATTTTCCTTTGCTAAAAGAAAGGTCCTATTAATTATGGTTTTAATATACTGCATTTCCCATACTATATCCCTACACTGCCAAATATTTCCTAGATTACTATAAACAGGCATTCAGAAATTTAAAATTTTGATTTGCTTTCCTCTCTCACCACTGCTTTCCATTCCTGGAAGACCAGACATCAGATAGATCAAAGCACATGGCACTATAGATGCATCCCAAGCATAATGTTGCAGGACACCTGAGGTTCTGAACTAGACCCACTCCATACTACACTAATAGGCTGCACAGGGTATTTTTCTGCCTATTTTTTACTCCATACAGTAATATGATGAAAAGAGACAAAAATACTGAATGAAAAACAACATCAAAATTTGCAGTTTAAGTTGTGCACGAGAATATGGGCGATACATGTAGATACTTTCAAAACACAGCTTATTTAAAATCTAAAAATTAATTGTAGTACACAAGTAAATTCACATGTTAAACTAAACTGACCAAAAAAATATTTTACATTAACCCTATTAACTCCCATAGTAATCTCTGCATGCTTATACTGAGTGGTACAAGACTGCATATCTCTCAGTTGGAAAGCATCAATGTTACGCTCAAATAACCTTTAAGTATTGGCATTGATTCTTTCTATGTCCTTATAAATTGCAGACATGCATTTATACTGGGGGGCTAGATAAGACTGATGTAATAATTCTTCTGGAACAGTTACTATTATATCGCGTTTAAAAAGATACTAGTAGCATTGAGAACATAGTCTGAATACCTGAATTTGTAAAACTTTTTTCCTCTCTAGAATGTAATATTATCTAGCATTTCTCTGAGTCCATTTATTAACTGAATAAAAATGTTACATCACAAAAAAATTAAACTCCTAGATAGACCTGACCAATTTTCTACAGGCATTTTCACTGTTTTCAACTATATGTGAGTGACCTAATAGAGTAGCAGGGTACTAAGAACTTTACTGAAGCCAAAGTTTATATTCCTGCTGGCTTGTACCAAAGGCAGGTTTCAAAGATAACAAAAGGAAATGTCAAGCATGCCAATTTTGCTTTGCCAAGAAAAGAAGAGAGCTGGAACTTCTGTACTCCACCTTCCATCTATTTCCCCTTGTCCTATCATAGGGCACAAGTGAGAAGAGGTTGCCTCCCTCCTCCTGACACTCATCTCTCATGTATTTATAAACATTTATGAAATTCCCTCTCAGTCTTCTCAAGAGCCCCATGTGTCTCAGCCTTTCCCCATAAGACAGGTGTTCCAATTCCTTACTCATCCTTGTAGCCCTCTGTTGGACTCTCTCGAGTAGATCCTTGTCCCTCTGGAGCTGTGGGGCCCAGAACTTGATGCAATATTCCAAGTGAGGTCTCACCAGGGCAGAGGGGGAGCAGAACCTCCCTCAATCTGCTGGACACACTCCTCCTACTGCACCCCAGGATACCATTGGCCTTCCTGGCCACCAGGACACATTGCTGTCCCATGGATAGCTTGTTGTCCATCAGAACTCCCAGGTCCTTCTCTACGGGTTTGCTCTCCAGGAGATAATCTCCCAGCCTGTGCTGGTGTCATTTATTATTCCTTCCCAGATGCAGGAACTCTGCAATTAGCCTTGTTACACCTCATTAACTTCTTCTGTGCCAGACTCTCTAGTCTGACCTTGCTAAGGTCAAGATAGACTACATCCACTGGTCTCCCAGCACCTATCCATTCAGTTACAACATCATAGAAGGCAATCCGATTAGTCAAGCATGTCTTCCCCTTGGTAAATCCATGCTGACTACTTCTGATAATCTTCTTCACATCTATGTGTCTAGAGATGACCTCCAGAATGAGCTGCTCAATTTTTTTTTTTCCAGGGATGGAGGTAAGGCTGAGGTCTATAGTCTCCTGGAACTTCTCTCTTGCTCTTTTTGAAGACTGGAGTGACACTGGCTTTCCTCCAGCCCTCCCTCACCTCTCCTGTTTGCCATGATTTTGCAAAAATAATTTAGAGTGGTAGGGCAACAACATCAGCCAGTTCTCTCAATACTCTTGGGTGCATCACATCAGGGCCCATGGACTTAGGAATATTGAATTTGTATTAATTGGTCCTTAAACCAATCTTCATTGACAAGTAGAGAGTCATCCCTGCACAAGGTTTGTTCCCCTTCATCCAGAGATTGGAGTACACAGGGGCTGGTCTTAGTAATAAAGACCGAAGCAAAGAAGTTGTTCATCATCTCTGCCTTCTCTGCATCACCAGTAATTAAGGCTCCTGCCTTATTCAGCAATGGTCCCACACTTTCCCTATTCTTCCTCTTGCCACTGATACATTTCAAGAAGCCAGTTTAAGTTCTAAGAGGGCTTTGGCCTTCCTTGTTGCCTTCCTATATGCTCTGACAGCTTCTCTATAATTCTGCCAAGTGGTAAGTCCCTTTTTTCCATGAGATGTACATTTCTTTCTTCCTTGAAATCTCCTTCAGAAGCTCCCTGCTTATCCATGCAGGTCTCCCAGCACGTCTACTCAATTTATTACTCAATGGAATGCACCTATCTTGGGCTGGGAGGAAGTGGTATTTAAAACTTAACTGCCTTGGGCTCCTTTACCCTCCTTGTTGGATTAAGTCCCTGTTTCTGTTCAGTAGCTGACTGCTCATTCTCTCTCTCCACAGCTCAGCTCCTTGACTAGGATAACAATGTTCCTTTGCCCTTAACCTTGTGTCTGTCTTCTTTAGCCTCTACAATCTGGGAGAGGGGTCAGGATGGGAATGGGAAGAGATATACAGATATACAGTTCTTAGCTCAGGAGAACATCATTTCAGTGGATGCCTCAGTGTATATTAATAAAGAAGAGGGAAACTAGAAGCTGGATGAACATGATTGTCACTGAGGCTTTCAGAAACTACATCCATCAAACACATTCTGTTAAAACAGAGACACTAGCCTGGGCTTCCACTCAGTCTCAGTGCATTGTGACCAATTACAGCTTTCTATAGTTCTAAAGCACTCATGATGCATGATCCTTGTAGGCAAGTACATTTGCACTGACAGATTCTTTCTAAGATAATTTTGGAATTATCTAGTAACAACCATTAGCGTGGCCAGCTTGCTGATTGTTGATCTAATAATCCTATGCCCACTATACTTCACTTGTTTACTCAAACTGTAGTAAAAGAATCACTGATGTGTATTCAAGATTCACTGAGGAGTCTACCTTTTGACTGTATCTAAATAATACTTTAATAGGATTTACTCTATCACCTGCTGTAGAGGGAATCTCTTCAGACAAGATACAACTCTCCCTTCTCTTCCTTGTTTTTGAAACTGCCACAGAATATGGAAGTACCGTGGTTATTTTACAAGGTTTCTCCCTCATATATTTCAGTAATTAGAATACTCTATTTCATATCAGTAATTGAAGCAGGTGTGACAATTGCCACACCTGAGCGTTCCTTCCTTGTTTTGACAGCTGCAGAATGAAAACTACAGGGTAAAAACAATTATCTAATAAATATATATATATATCTCATATATTATTCAGAATAGTGTGTACCATTTTCTGAGAAGCAGTTTCACTCTTCATGCAAGATTAGCTGATCACAATTCTAAGATGTAAGAAATAAGTCCTTCTTGTTTGGTTCTGTTTAATTAGCTCTGTAATTGAAATGAAACTAATAGAAATCCACTGAGCATTTAGTTTATGTTTGGTTTTCCTAGTATCTTCTCTACAATTAAAACAGCACCCTGCACAAGCCCCCACACAGATAAATTACATCTTCAAATACTGTAAATCTAATACACGCAATTTGAGGACAACATGTGTTTGTTCTCATTGTGGCACAAAACACAGAAATACAGTTCCAAAGTCTAAATTTCCAGGGACAAAATAGTAGCACTCAGAAGATTAGCATGCAGGCTAAACTGGGAAGCAGAAATTCAATATAGTAGTTGGTTCAATAGCACTAATGCACTATGATTTAAAAGGGGGAGGCTGAAAGGGATGGTAGATTCTTCTTGAGGCAAACTGTTCTCATTAACACTAGTGAGGGTTATACACCTCGGTTAATGAAAAAAAATCCAAATCATTCAAACAATTGCAAGAAACCTTATACTGAAGAATGAAACACTCTATCTGAAGACAATTTAAGCAGACTACTTTCCTTCAGTCACACCATCTTGATTAGTCTAAAACTGATAACACATCTAGAATAATGCCATTTCCAAATAGCACTTCAATCAGCTGCTCTCACCTTTTCATCTTTCCTCAAATACTTAATCCACTTAAAAAGTCATGTCCTTGGCCTGAACAGTCTCCTTGGGAGTTCACATTTGATCCTTTTTTCCATCCTCCAGTATTTCATGCCATGAAGCCACTCACTAACCTGTCAAAGAGCCACTCTCATTTTCTGTCATTTCATCCGAAGTCATCACATTCATTTTGATTGTCTCTGACCTCGCAGAACCTTAACATCAGGTCTTGACAGGAGAAAGACCAGGGAGTCAATGTGTGCCTGTTATTCATGTCAGAGACTTGTCTGTGAGGACAACAGGGAGAAACAGTAGTAACTTCTATGCTCCTTTCATGTTGCAGCCGCCTAATTAGCATTACTATTCATTCACTCCTTGCTTAAAAACACAAGGCTGTAAACTACAATTCATGCCATCATACTTCTGCTTAGTTTCCCTTTATTGTCCAGCTTTCTCTCAGTTCAGCCATACTTCCTTCCAGTTGGTAACTAGAAAGAAAATGCACTCATTTAATTTCCAGTCCCTACAATCTCAATAGACAGTCTGATTTAAATTCTCTAGATACAGACTGTGGGTTTGCATAGTTACCACACTAAAACAAAGATCACTCTTAGTAAAATGTTTGTGCATTAATCCTACATTTAAGGTATCTATTATTCTAATTTATAAGCACTTGTATTTTCTCACATTTACCAGTTGTTAACTTTAAAAAAATTTCACTTGCAGAAGAAAGACTTACCAGGACTCAACTGCTAAGTCTCTCACATTTTTTCCCAATCCCTGAGAGTGAGACTTCCTTATTTACATTCTCTTCTTACTCCCAAACTCTCTTGCTTTTGATCTTGTCATTCATACAGTGTAATTTCCAGTTCCAGTCCCCACTCCGCAGTCAAGATCTCGACTGCAAACATTCAGCAACCCAATTTCAATCTCCATTTCTCTTCTACTCTTGAACTCTTCCAATAAATCTATGTGTGGTCAGTCTGTAATTATTCTCCTTAATTATAAGATTTCTCTCCACTCTGACTCCCATTACCACATGCACACTGGACACACAAATCCCTGACCTGGTTCAGTGAGCGTGTAATATTCTCATAGTGACACAAAAACCAGGGAGGGATCCTGGCCCCTGGTTTACATCAAAGCTGTACTACAGAGGAGACACTCCACCTAGCCAAACATCCCATTTCACCATCTGTAGTCAAGATTTCTTCTGAATGATTAACAGACGAACTAATGGATACTTTCTGACTACACATACACACACACACACACACACACATATATACATACACATATTTGTGTATATGTAGTGTGTGACATTTGTATATATACTACATATATTAACACAAACAAGTACACACATATATAAACTTTTATTATATACATGTGTGCACACTTGTCAGGTGCAAGAAATCAAGCAGGATTGGGAAGAGGCCAGTGTGGTTAAGCCAAGACCTGCTGGTCAAGCTAAACAGCAAGAAGGGGCTTCACAAGCAGTGGAAGCAGGGACAAATATCCTGGGAAGAGTATAAGGATACTGCC